>JAGKTI010040594.1:0-10377 GCA_018397915.1 Birgus latro
CACTCAGAGAGCGCATTCCTTTGCCAATGCCAGTGCAGGATTCGGATCCGGATCCGAATCCGTCCCCCAACTTTAATCAACTCTTTCTTGGTCCATGGCCCACCCTTCCACAAAATTTGGACTGTCCCAGTCGCCAAGGAGCAGATTACAAGTTGATATATTCAGTTTGGTCCACTGACTTTTCTGCAGAAGATTTATTTTTTCTTTCCGAGGGAGAGACTCGACCGTAGATCACGAAGACCGTCCCAGGTCTCCCTGAGCTCCACAGCCGATTGTGCAAGTCAGTCGCCAGTCAGTCTATTCACTGCCGTAGGTACGACAATGACGAAGCATCCAGATCTGAGTGAAGGACTTGTTGCACAAATTCAATTTATTGATGAAGCAGCCTTGGATCTCGTTAGAATCAGTAGTGCATGAAGCGATTGCCTGAAGGGTTGATTCAGAGTCTGAAACAAGACAAATGAGTCATAATGGGAATTTAGCGCATATTCTATGGCTCTGTCAATAGCGAAAAGTTCAGAAGTAAACACAGATGTATAAGTCGGCAACTGAAACTTGACGGCACAGTCATTTGACCACGCACTAACACCCACACATTCACTGGACTTGCAGCCATCGGGGAAAAATTGGAGGAACTCCAAATGACGTACGATGATGTTACGAAACAAGTGGTGACTTCCACCTCCGGCACCTTGGTCTCCGGTGCTTGGAGCCATGAAACATCAACATCAAAGTTGGGTGGCTCCCAAGGCGCTATATTTTTTAGGCACCACCTTCTCAGTCACTGAGGTCCTCACCAACATCCTGAGTCAGTAAGTGAAGGTGAACAGCAAGTGACCGACGAACCCCTCCCCCTCCGCATATGATGGTGATGTTGACACAGGGGGGCACAGGCCACATTACAGATATTAGATTTTCTGACTGTCCTACAACCGTAAGATTAAAGTAGGTTATCCCGACGAATATGGAGCGAAGATGCATTCAATTCTACTTCCATGCGTGCCACACGTGTACACCTGAGGACTCCAAGGCACGCTCAAACATTTGTTCTGTAACACATCCAACCTCCTCAGTGAGGCATCAGATGCTAACCCATACATGTGTGGGCCATAGTCAAGCTGAGATCTAATAAGGGATTTATGCACCATTAATAAAGATGTTATGTTGCCTCCTCAAGTAGTGCCTGCTAGGTACTTAAGAACACTGAACGGTTTATCTCAGTGAATAGCAGATAAGAAACATGAAATTCAAAGTTCAATTGGCGATCAAAATGGAGGCAACTAAACTTTACAGAATTGTGAAAAGGTACTGCCTGGTGACACTGGTTAACAAAAATAAAATTACTTCATGGTTCTGAATTGAAATGTTCTGATTCTAGGGTAATCGAAGGTGCTGCACTCGAATATGGCATCAGTAAGGACGTATCAGGTCCGGTTCTTGAAAACCAGTATATCGGTGTATCTTGCTCACAGGATGTGACTCATCCATTTGTTTGTTTAGTTCCGCTGATTAAACTGGTATTTCTGTTGCAGGTTACATATAATGTTTCCATTTCTATTCTTGCAGAAATTCTCATTGACTATGACAGATGAAATGGAACCCCGCAAATATGTAAACAATCCTGACGTTTTTGTTTCATTTGTGGAACGTCACCCTGGAAAGCTTCAAGAAACCCATGACGAAAGCTGTTCGAGAGAACTACAAAAGCTACTTCAAATGCCCGTTGGGCGACCAAGACAAGAAATGGACGCCTCACATACCGTGTAGGTCCTGTGTCAATCACCTGAGTAAATGGATGCATGGAAGTTCGGGTTTGCCAGTCGCTGTACCAGTGGTGTGGCGAGAGCCCAATAACCACAGCAACGACTGCTACTTCTGTCTCACGAACATCAAAGGAATAACTGTCAAAACACGAGCCACAGAACAGTACCCCAATATCGCTTCTGCAATCCGACCAGTGCCACACAGCGCAGAACTGCCGGTTCCAAACCCACCTGCTGAACATGAGCTATGCAGAGAATCTCATAACATTCATAGCCCCACGGATGATGACAACCAGGACAACTCAGGAAACAGTGGGCCCAAACCATTCAACCAGGGAGCCCTTCATGATCTCATAAAGGACCTCGATTTGCCTAAAGAAAAGGCAGAGCTCCTGGAATCATGACTGAAGCAGCGTAACCTGCTGGAAGATGGAGTGCACATCATTACGGCGCGTCATCAGCGTAGACAATTGTCTGCGTTTTTCAGAATGGGAGACAACCTTTGCAATTGCGATGACATAGTGTCTCTCAGTCAACAACTCTGCAAGTCTGATCTATACAAGCCGGATGATTGGAGGCTGTTTATAGATTCAGAAAAAGACACTCAGAAAGCAGTCCTCCTACACAGCAGGAATCAGCTTCCATCTGTGCCAGTAGCACACGCGGAGATGACCGAGAGCTATGAAGATATGAAGATTGCTTTTTGCTATCGAGTATGAGAAGCATCAGTGGAACATATGTGGGGACCTCAAAGTGATCAGTCGACTTCTGGGCCTTCAGAACGATTACACAAAGCACATGTGCTTTCTCTGTTTGTGGAATGAATGAATGAATAAATGAATGAATGAAGATGCGACATGGCGGCGCAACAGCAGAGGTCATATGCCGCCGAACACAATCAATAAAAGAAAATCTCTGTTTGTGGAACAGTAGAGCTAATGCCGAGCACTACGTAAGAAAAGACTGGCCGGCAAGACCAAAAGATGCACCCGGAAGGTTCAACTGTCTTCACAAACGCTTTGTGGATCCAGAAAACATATTCTTGCCTCCACTTCATCTCAAGCTGGGCTTGGCAAAAAAATTCATAAAAGCCGTGGATCAAACGGGTACTGCATTTCAGTAATTGTCTATGAAGCTCGGTGGCGTGGTATCCGAAGTCAAGTTGAAAGCAGGGGTCTTGAATGGCCCTCAGATCCACATGGTGGTTAATGATAGTGATTTCATCAAGGCATTAAACCCGCTGGAGAAGGATGCATGGGAATCATTCGTGAATGTCTCACAGAAGTACCTTGGAAACCATCGTGCAGACAACTACGGAGAAATTGTGGCAGACACGTTATGGAGTTATCGAGCTCTGGGCTTACGGATGTCCTTGAAGATTCATTTCTTTCACTCCCACCTCGATTTCTTCCCAGATAACCTCGGAGACATCAGTGACGAGCACGGCGAAAGGATTCACCAAGACATTGCTATAACGGAGAGCAGGAATCAAGGCCGATTCAGTCCCAACATGATGGGTGAATACTGCTGGATGCTACAACGTGAAGAGAGTCAGCTGAACACGCGGAAAAGCACAGTGCAGAAGTATTTTTGGAACTTCATTGCTTGCTGATAAAATGTGCATTGGATTTCCATATTTTTGTATCATAAATCATCACAATATTATCTGTGTGTGCCTCAATATTATTGCTGAGACGAGTTACGCCACATTGAATAAGTTTTCAGTCTGATACTCAAGAAACTTGGTCCGATAACGCAAAATGAGTATCAGATTTGAAATCAGTGCTATCAAATTAGTCAGGGGCACACACTCACTTATGAGAACCATTTTGGCTGTTGACCAGTGTTTTCTAAAGTCAAACGCAAATCAGTGACGTTACGAATGGTAAAAACTACAATGGCACACTTAAGGACAGAAAATTTAAATCCACACTGGAAGACCCTCTGGTGAACAGAATCAACGGCTACTTAAATCTGTCCTGCTGAAAATTGTGCATTACGAGAAGAGTGCCATATTGCACACTTGTCAGCATAAGGTGAGTATTTAAGATTTCTTGGGATGGGAGCTGATGACAAAATATCGTTGACCATAATACTAAACAAAGTGGGACTAAGCATACTTCCCTGGGGCACCCAGTTTTCTTCGACAAATATATCCGACGTTATGTTATTGGGCAATTTGACAGAAAGTTGTGTCCCTTAAAAAATTGACAAAAAAAAAGGCAAATTGCCTCTTCAACCATAAGCATAGTTTCATTAGTATACTGTGTCGCCACGTCATGTCATAGGCTTTATGGGCGTCCAAGGTCACCCCTATAATGATTCCTTTATTAACAAATGCCTCCGAAATGCAATGCTCCAAATACATTAAATGATCTAGTGAACTTCTATATTCATGGAAGCCACATTGTCGATCATTTAATTTTTTTTTTCAATACTGTAATAAAAAACTATTATAAACCATTCGTTCCAAAGCCTTACAAAGAAATGAAGTCAACACAACAGGACGAAATGATGTGGAATTCATAAGTGGACTAGCCTGCTTGGGTATGGGTATGACGTGCGCAAAGTGCCACGAGTTTGGGAATGTTCAGGACGCCCAGAGCTCATTGCACATTGCTAACAGCTTAATCAGGTTGTCCTGAATAACATGCCGGATCACACCATACGTGATGGTGTCTGGTCCAGTACTGGTGTCTTTACAGGATTTAAGGATAGGGAGCAGTTCATCTATCCTAAACTCTTAGTTATATGGGAAGTCTATATCTTCTTTGGCAAAGTCTAATATTTGTAGTTCAGCCGAGCATTTATAGTCTTGAAAACGCAGGTCGTGATTGACTAAGGTACTTACATGAGCAAAACTCCTGGCCAGGATGATAGCTACGTCCACAGGATCATCATAGATGTTATTGTCCACCTGCAGAGTGGTCACAGGGATGTTGGGGAGTTTATTTAGAATTTTGATAGTGGACTAGACTTTTACTTAATGGAGTAAAACGATCCACAGTGGACATAAAAGACCGCCAGGAGCCACGTTTAGCCCTTCTAATTATTCTTCTTGCCTCAGTCCTTGCTTGTTTGTATGCCAGAGATAAGTCGATGGCTGAAAAGTTACCAGTACGATCATCTACACGAGTCGTTCTACCATTGTTTAGAAGACATGAGGCTTTACTGTAGTATTTGGTCGGCTACTTGCTCCCCACGACTATCATTCCTCAAACTACCCCACTGATAGTGATGGGTGTTAGAGTCGCCTAACACTAACTTATTTCCAGGTAGGTGGTCAAAAAGTGAATTCAAAACATCGCTATCAGTCGGACCAAGTGGTGAACAGTAGAAAGATCAAATAGTGAGATACATATTGTTGAACTTTGCTCTGCATGTGACAGCTTCCCTAGTAGAATTCAGAACCACTTCTGTTTGTGGGTGTGGTCTGTATATGTATGTGGCAACTCCGTGACCATCACACCTGTTATAGGAGCGACAATGCTTGAATTGTGGAGGATCGGGGCGATCCTCCAAACACGTCTCCTGTAAACAAACAATGTCTGGCCTGTGTATAGAAAGCAAATTTGTTATATTGTGAAATATATTTCCAAGAGTCCTACAGCTCCACTATAACACAGTGAACACGACGGTTTAATATTTATAAGGGGGGGGGGGCAGTGTGCTTAGTCTTTTTATGCTGCCCGCCAACAGGTGAGCGACTATGTGGGGACCTATCCTGGTGCTCCCTGGTGGTAACCTCCATATTGCCATCAATAACAAGGCTCCCAGACTCCTGCATGGGAAAGCTAACTCTTCTCTCCCTAGCTAGAGCAGGAGCGGGAAGAACATGAGGACTTGGCAACTTACTAAGGGTGGTCAGATTAATCTAACTTGACTTGTCAGATTTCAGTTCAGGCCGTACTGACTAAGAAGCAGCAACAGCAGCCTGAAAGTAGAAAATAACTACAGAGATGTCAGTAAGAGAGTTGGATCGTATAGGAGGCCGAGACAAAGAGGCAGAGCGAGTGGCACGAGGAATAGGGCAGGGACAGTCTGTGTCTCGACAGAACACATCACAGGACGGGACATGACCTCTTAGGTGTAGGATACATTCGGCAAGGAGTTGCATGCAACACCTTCACCTTCTTCCTGTAGTCGCGGCACGCGAGTCTGAAGGTGTCATTATCGTGCCCTGGCAACCTACCCATCAACAGAGCGTCTGATTTTGTGTATACTGTGATATATGCATGTGATTAGTGTATAATATGTTCGTGTATAATATGTTCGTGTATAATAATATTCATGTAAAACATATTCCTGTAAAATAATATGATTCGTGTATAAAGATACGAAATGAGACACACTGTTGCCTGGTAGGTTGCCAGGTATGATAATGACACCTTAAGACCCGTGCACCGCGACTATAGCTTTGTTGTAGGAGATGCCATCAGTTGCCCTCACCGTACAGACCTCTTTCTCCTCCTTCCACGTAGGTCGGTCCCTCACGTAAGTGGAGTGAACACCTTTGCAGTGAAGGTAACATGCAGTTTCAAATGTTCAGTGTTCAGCATCATGACCCTGAGCTGCAAAAATGCCACACATTCACTGGGAAGCCCAACAAGACTTGTTATGTCCATACAGTTACAGTTGACATTTCAAACAAGGAAGAGGGTTAACAATTTCATACCCAACTTTGACATGACTGGGAAGAGAAATTCTACCAAAACTCAAGATAATGATTGCAGTCTTCGTCCTCGCGTCTTCTGAATACTGGCTTGTGAAGACATCCTGCTGAGCGAGTTCATGCATGATCTCGTTCTCACATATTACCATTAGATCCTTGCAAGTGATAACACCCTTGCAGGAATTCATGGAAACTGGGATCTTCGGCTAGACATCGTAGCAATGAAACCTGTGCAGTTTTAACAAGTCCTTTACCTGAGAAGAAGTTACAGTCTCAACAAAGAGGTCTCCAAAAACAATTTATTTCACCTGTTCCACTTGAACAACACAACCATCAATCATCTTAATAATGAAAGGATTAAGACTAGCCAGAGTAGTGGAACCAAGAGCATGAAGAACTACAGGTGATGCATTATTTACAGAAATGTTGAGGGGAGTACATATCTGGGGCCGGTCAGCCCTGAGGCAGTCAGTCCGTGGCACAGTCGGGGGTCCGGCAAGGGCGTCTGCCATAGCAACATTCTTCCCCTCACGGGGGAAGTGAGAAGAAAAAGAAATACAAACGAGGAAGGGACAAGATACCAAGGGAGCCAACACTTAAGTTTGAGACTTCACTCTCAAACCACTCTCAGGAAGTCGCGTCTGTGTATATTCACCCCCCCCCAGAGCGATCAGTGCGGTGATCACTCCAGGGGCAAGTAAGCAAAGGTAATCACATGTGAAAGTGTATGGACGTAGGAGGACTACTGGGTCTAGGTAACGGGCTGTGAAGCCTATGCCCAGAGTCGGACACATAAAAAAAAAAATCTCAGTAAATAGATATAGACACCTACCATATCTCTGTATGGGGAAGGGAAAAGAATTAGAACTAACGTAATTAAATGCACCCTAGAGGCGAGCAAAAACTAATGCCGGTGGGGCAGCCCTATAAGCCAGAGGAGAGATCAGCACGCGCGTCCGCTCTCTCCACGACCATTAGTCACACATCCCCTCTGGCCTCTAATAGCGAAGGAGTGTGTTTGATGCAGC
Organism: Birgus latro; assembly: GCA_018397915.1. NCBI lineage: Eukaryota > Metazoa > Arthropoda > Malacostraca > Decapoda > Coenobitidae > Birgus > Birgus latro. Next base: position 7,464 of record JAGKTI010040594.1, read on the forward strand.
GTTCCGAAGTCTCGAGGCAATGATCAAGGACTTGCCCGGTTCCAGCTCCCTTGTTTGAAGCTTTGTCTCCGGCAGTGCTTGTCTCTACCCCTGTTTCAGTGTCGTTTGCGGAGGTTCGAGCTGCCATGAATCTGTCAGCTTGTTAAACCTTTCAGTCCAATGTCGTACTTTTAATCTTACCCTTCTTATCTTTATGCGGTTTTACTCAGCTTTTTAACTTTTGGTTCTACACTTCCTATCTTCAGACGTTTTTAATAATTTTTAACCCATTCAATCCTACACTTTCTATGATCAGACGATTTTATTGTTTTTTAACTTTAAGTTTTACATTTCCTCCCGAGATTATTTTATCCAGCCTTTTAAAAATTATTTCAGCCTTACGCTTCCTATCGTGAGACGAATTAATTAAGTTTTTTAACACTTTCAGTCCTACGGTATCCTCAAACAATTTTATTCAGCCTAGGGAGGGAAATCAGGTTGTGGAGGGGTTAATGGAGACTTTCAAATCCCATGACAACAGAGGATTTTTTCTAAAACTGATAAAAATGGTTTGGAGGCAGCAAGAGTAAGCGAAAAATATACGTCATCGCGCCTGTCAGGATCTTTGGTTACATCTCTTCTCTAAATATTTATTCTGCACAATATGCTTCACAGTCTTCAAAGCTGTCATCAGTGCAAACTGCGTCGATATCAAAGCTGCATAAATAACATACACAATACTGTCCAGATGTAACGTGCTAAATAAATCGTCTTGGAAAAAGAGTTACGAGGCCTCTGATGCATCTTGTAATACGACACATATACATGGCTGTATCCAGCACTTTCAAAAGGGAGAGGGACGTGACTCCTAGCAGAGTTAGTACTCAATGTATTTCAATAATCAGCATATCAAAATTCATTTTTACCCTCATCTGACAGAGTTAGAGGAGGGTGTTGTTATGGCTGGGATCAACAGGTGTCCGTCCACAGAGTTAGGCGGCAGGGTGGCTGGCTGGGAGTAGAGTTTCGTTTCCGGACCATAACTCAGAAAGTATTCACTATAGAGTCATGAAAATTCACATAGATATGTCTTATAGTGAACTGGTGTCTTCTGATAGGTAGAGTGCTGTGTCTTGAGTAGTTTTTTTGAAGAGAATTTCAAAGAAAAAAAATCCAGAGATTTCAATGCAACCTGAGCAAGGAATCTGAAAGGCCCATGGTATGTTTCCTCAAGGCGTTCTTCTTACACCCACCTTTAAAAGAAAAGATGGGGGGGGGGGTGAGGGCCGTTATGCGCTTGATTAGATGTGCAGGAAGGTTTGGGTATGTGCTTGGTGTAATGGCGGGTTGCAACAGCGTAGCGTTGCTTATATTTATTTTTCCTATGACTCATAGGAATACAAAAATACGGGCAAATACAAATGCAGTAAGATATTTATGGCTATAATTTTGGTAAATAACAATGCCTTTATTGCCAGTTGTCATTAACTTATCGAAAATTGGGAGAAAAGGACCCCTTGCCCCCGCGCCCCCCCCCCCCAAATCAGTGCTCGATATATGAACTAACAGGCGATGGACAATGTACCAAACGCCACCCTCGCAATATCCCATGTGTAGCGAACCAGGCAGTAATGGGGTAATGTGATCTTGTCCAGCTGCACAAATAAGCGTTTGTTTTGGTAGTGCAGGCTTGCAGTTCAGTGTGGCGTGGGGGATTACTTCTGCAACTGCTGGCAGCGGGTCAACATTGGTATATAATGTATCGTGTTTAGCATTCAATAATATGGAGCCATGACTCATACAGTAAAAAAGAATCGTTTCATAGTTTATAATGTCTATTTGATAGTTAGCTTCCATTAAAAAGACCATAATTTAGAAAAAAAATTATTCGATAGTGATCTTTTGTAACTGGTGAAATGTAGTATTGGGAATGGAACTCTGAATCTATTTTTTTTAATCAGTTTCTGCACTTTTTCATGCCTACACTTCACAGTCATTTCAGGATAAAATATTTTTCCAAAAAAATTAGGAATCTAAAGGGGTCGAATACTTCCATCCCACTTTCAAGCCCACAGTCCCCCTTTTGATCCTTCAGCCCATTAAATCACCCCAGGTACCTATATACTACCAAAAACCATAGCGTTATCCTAAGATGCTTCTGTTACGTCGAGGTATTTTATATTATCTGTATTCCTTATTTACCACTGAGTAAAAGTCCTAACACAGTGAAGAACGTTGTAGCTGAAGGCCAAACAGGCAAGGGTAATTGAGGACAAAGGGATACAATGAAACATACATGGGACAAAATTCATAGTACTAATTCCACACACTGTAAGGAAGCCCGACGCTGCACGAGAAAAGGGGGAGCAAAAGTGAACATATACAACAGAAAGACAGACTGGGAAAATAGAAAAGTTTACCCTACCCTTATAGCACCAGTCTTCTCACCACCAATAGACTGTACTTATTTTCCTCTAACCTCGCCTAAAACTGTCATCTTTCCATCTTGACTGTTCATTTGCAGGAATGGATTAACACTAAAATATGATGCTAGTCATGAAGAAGTGCTATTAAAAGAATGTAGGACAGTAGCTTTGTCTTGTTCTGCCAATTCAACAACGTGAAGAACTCTGCAAAAGGACGAAAATCTAGGCTTCCCGCCCACTCTTTCAAGCATCACCCTCAATTTGTCACATCTTGGCGGTGTCATGTTTTTCACGTAAATATGTGCTCTCGTTCGCTAAGAGTTTGGTACCTGAATTAAAGTTAAAATTATAAACAAACGATTTTGTCCACAATATAACCTCGAGAAAATGTATGGCTGTCCCGTGAGAAAAGAACACCTACCTAAATAAAAAAAAAACAAAGACCAAAAATCCAAAACCAGAGCATAAAAAAAGAGCACCAACAAAAAATCATAGAAGCAACCCCCCCC
>JAGKTI010040595.1:0-10376 GCA_018397915.1 Birgus latro
AGTAAGCTTGTGTATGCCTTTTTGTATTGGAGTTATGACTGATGAAAAAGAAACAAAGCAAGAAAGAAGTACAAAATCTATATTTTTGTGGTTCGATTTTGATTCCTACAAAGGTTACCATGGCTTTGTGAGTTTTGCACTTGAATAGTGAAAGTCTTTTAGTAAATAAGCTTAGAACTGGGCTTTGCTACTGTTTTTATGCGAGCGCCTCTATACCCTATGTACAGGACACCATTTCAAACCTGCACCATTCATACTTAAGATGTGGCTACTGCACTCTGTGATGCATTACGTGCGAAAGAGACTCACAGGTCATGTACTGCATCCACAGACCATGTGTGGTGCATTACTGTGAAACCCAAATACTCATAATAAGAACGTTAACAATTGTCGTCCTATGTTGTCAGACAGTAATATCATAGATAACTAATAGCTCCTTCCTACAAGGTTTTCGCAACAAAAGATCCATTAGTGACATATCAATCTCCCGACTCACACCACCCATCAGTCAACTGACCAACATGGAGAAACTCATGCAGTAGCCCTTGATATTTCTAAAGCTTTTGACAGAGTGTGGCACCATTCCCTGCTGTCTAAACTCCCTCGCTGTGGACTAATGTTTTTTTTTCCCTCTGCTTTCTTCATATTTCAGCAACAGAAAGATAAGAGTAAAAGTAGGTGATGTATATTCCAATTTCCACTCGATTAATGCCGGTGTGCCACAAGGAACAGTTCTGGCTCCAACCCTGTTATTAATGATCTCTTGTCTGACACCCATAATCCCATCCATTCATATGCAGATGACTCAACACTTCACAGTTCATTCACACTTAAACACCCAGTTACAAAGTTTAATTATATCTCACAACTCAGTACAGCCATCTCCATTAATCAATATTTATCTAAGATCACTGGATGGGGACAAAATAACTTTGTCTCATTTAATGCTAGTAAAACCAGATATACACAATTTGCTACAGACATATATCGCCAGATCCCTATATTACCTTCAGTGCTGTTAATTTCCTCTCTCCAAAAGCATTGAAATTCTCGGTGTTTCACTTAACAATGCCCTCAGCTGGACCTCTCATGTCACATCACTTGCTATAACTGCCTCAGAGAAACTTGATTATTGTATAGAGTTCGTAGCTTCATCACTGGCGAGCAGTTAGCAACAGTTTATGAGAGTAATATTTGCTCTCAGCTGGAATACTGCTCACCATTGTGCAATGGATGTGGAGACGTTGCACTATAACAACTAGACAAAACTCAGAACAAAGCTGTTAGATTGTTGATTGTATTAAAATCTGGCGCCGCAACTGCCAGGGTCATATGCCGCAGGACAACAAGGTAAAAAATGCAGCAAAAAAAAAAAGTGAACACTCAAAACAAAGTTAATAACTGTTATTAGAAAGAAAACGTTGAAAACAGTAAAGGAATAGATAATAAAATATCAATTACTTATAAAAGTGTCAGGAGGCCAGCCTCCTGAAGAAAACTAAAAACATCAGAAAAATTGCTAGAGGTTCCACCAAGCATCGAAGAGAGATAGTAGGCACCATCTGTCCCTCTATGCCTATGGACGAATCTCTGACATAGGTCCCCCAAACTTGGACACTCGACCAGCAAGTGGCGGACAGTAAGGGGAACATGCCTATGGAAGAATCTCTGACATAGGTCCCCCAAACTTGGACACTCGACCAGCAAGTGGCGGACAGTAAGGGGAACAAGACAATCATCACAGTACAGTTGAGTCTCACCACTCATAAGGAACCCATGTGTAAGCCGAGAGTGACCAATGTGAAGCCTAGCAAGAACCACCTCCAATCGCCAAGACATGGAGGGGAGAACCCGTGGCACAACCACTCTTGGAGAGATTTCTTTTAGTTTATTATGAGCAACACCATCCCAGTGTCTCTGCCAGCATGTATGAATTCTGGACAGCACGTATGGTGTTATATCAGAAGCAGGAAGTGGATAGCTGGTTAGGGGCTGTTGAGAAGCTGCAGCTTTAGATTATGTATCTGCCCTCTCACTGACCATCACACCAACATGTGCAGGAACCCAGCAGAAATCCACTCTCTTCCCCCGATGATGAATGAGGAACAGCCACTCCAAAATATCTAAGACTATAGGATGGGAAAAGTTCAAAGAGTCCGGGGCCAAAAACGCCCCTTGAGAGTCGCTAAAAATAGTAAAATAAGTGTCATGGTGGATAAACACCAACTTCAGGGCTAAAACGATAGCTGACAACTCTGCAGTAAAAACTGAGGCAGCCAAAGGAAGACTACCTCCACGCTAAAACTGGGGAATACCACTCCAAAACCACCACCAGAGGTGGATTTGAAGCCATCAGCATACACAGGCACAGAACCATCATGACAACAAGAATGTTCTAAAAATAACTGTAAAAGACACTGAGGAGCAACAGAATCCTTTGAGCCTGCCAAAGACCTGCAGAAAGTTACCTTGGGCAAGATCTATGGCGCAGCCCTTGGGATCTGAACCGGACTAACAGGTACTGTCGACAAACCAAACTTCTCCATGATATCCTGAACCCTATAGCCAAACGGAAGAGGCATGCGAGGGTGCCAACGATAATACAAAAAACAACACTGTTGCATCACACACTCACAGACATGTGAGTCTGGAAGGCAATGAATCCGGAGCCAGCACCGCGCTGCAACAGACTGATGCAGCAGACCTAAGGGAGGCACAGCAGCCTCCACCAAAAAGCTGGGATTCAGAGATGACTGATAAGTCCCAGTTGCAAGGCAAAGACCAGCATGATAGGTAGCATCTTGAGTTTTTAGTCTGGCCTCTGTGGCAGAGGAGTGGACCTCACAGCCATATGACAGCTTGGATGTTACAGAAGCCTGAAACAGATGCGAGAGTTTCCTCCAATCAGCACCCAAAGAGGTATCGGACAGAACCCTCAACAGATCGAGAGTCTTCATACATGATACTTTAAGATCTGCCAAGTGTGAAGCCCAAGTCAAAGGGCGGGCGGTCAAACGCCAGGCCCAAGAATCTCGTCTCTGCCACGCAATGGAGTTTCCTGCCACAAAGCTGGAGATCAGGGTCCGGGTGTACCCCTCTCATCCTATAAAAGTGCGTAGCCACAGACTTGGAAGGGGAAAACCGAAAACCCTTGGAAGTGGCCCAGGCAGAAATCTTGTCCAAGGCAAGCTGCATACGCCGCTCAATACCAGACATGCGGGAGCCAGAAAACCATATAGCTAGGTCATCCATATAAAGTGATGAGGATACCCCAGCAAGCACAGTGTCGAGGATACCATTGATGGACACTGCAAATAGGGAAACACTTAAGACACTCCCCTGTGCGACACCTTCCTCCTGGCACAGCAGCAGAGAGAGGGTAGAACCCACACGGACCCAAAACACAAGATCAGTCAAGAAGTCTTCAAGCAACACAGGCAGGCGACCACATAAACCAAAGGCATGAAGTTGTTGGAGGATGCCATGGTGCCAGGCAGTGTCACAAGCCTTCTCAAGGTCAAAGAACACAGCCACCTGATGTTGCTTAGAGGCAAAAGCTTCACAGATCGATGCCTCGAGCCTGATAAGGTTGTCCGAAGTAAATTGAAATTTACAGAAGTCACTCTACGAAGGAGAGAGAAAGCAACCCTTCTCTAGAAACCACACAAGCCTGACATTTTCGAATAGCTTGTACACGCATGATGTTAAAGCAATTGGGCGATAGTTGGAAACCTGGGAATGGTCCTTACCAGGCTTGGAAATGGGGAGGACAACACCCAACTTCCAACTCTTGGTAAGAGAGCCCTCACCCCAAACCCTGTTGAAAGGGTCCAATAAAAACTGAAGTCAATCTGTTGGCAGATGACGGAGCCTAACGTATGGAATTTCATCAGGCCCCGGAGTGGAGTCACCACACTATGAGAGGGCAGCACGTAGCTCACAGAGACTAAAGTCTAGATTATATGGCTCTCCGCCACGAGAGTGAAAGTCCAGACCCAGCCTCTCCTGATTCCTACGAAAGCTAGCACATGGCTTAGAAGGGTCTTTTTTTGTGACAGCATAAAATTGGTTTGCAAAAGCAGAGGCTACTGCATCTGGTGCTGAAACAAGATTGCCCTGAAGTCTCAACACTGCTAGGGAGGTGGGCTAGAACCTACCAGAAATCTTGCGCACCCTTTTCCACACCATTGGCATTGGAGTAGAGGACATAACTGTAGAAACATACGACCTCCACGAGTTGCGACGAGCATCCTTCATGACCCGTCAATAGTGAGCACGTGCTTTGTGATACTGGATTGTTGGAAAAACAACATCACGATTGGCAAAATACCGACGGGCAGCTGCTTTGTAAGCTCCTTTTGCTATAGAGCAGTCATCATTCCACCACGGCACAGGTCTCTGTGAAAAAAAAACACCAGAAGTCCGTGGGATGGAATGAGCCCCTGCTGAGAAAAGAGTCTTAGTAAAATAGCGTTCAGCATCATCAGTAGTTGAAAAGTCAGTAACCTTGTATGCAAATACACACAGTTCCTCAAAGAGAGACCAATCAGCCTTATCCAGACACCAGCGTGGCATACGGGCTGCAGGAACAGAGCGAGTAGACTGGACCAACACAGGATAATGGCCGCTACCATGCAGATCATCCAAAACCTCCCAAGAAAAATTAAGGGCACAATCAGAGGAGGAAATGGCTTGGTCAGTGACAGAATATGTGCCAGTCTGAACATGAAAATGGGTCGGCCTCCCATCATTTAGGACAATCAAATCTAAATTCCCAACCAAAGAGGGAAGAAGATCACCCTGGTGATATGAAAGTGAGTCATCCCACAAAGGATGGCGGCCATTAAGGTCACTAAGGAGTAGAAATGGGGATGAAAGTTGATTAATAAGGGTCTTCAGATCAGCATGCATAACAGGAATGGAAGGTGGAAGGTACAGACAACAGATGGTAAAACGCCTTCCAACGTGCATCTGTACTGGTAGAACTTGAAGGGGAGACTGTATTGTAAAGGAAATAAAGGGGACATCAGATCGGCACAGAATGGCACATCCATCGCTGTGACCGCCAGGAGGAGATGCATGGAATACCTCATACCCCCTGATAGAAGGAAACAGTCTATCCCCCCACTATTGTCTCCTGGAGACAGACACAGAGCAGACTCAGAGCAATTCCTCCCAATTTGCCATGGCACCTCTACAATTTCAGTGAAGACAAATTGGAAATGATTGACCCACACTGATTAGTATTACCGAAAGAGTTTGGACTGATGCCTATTGAAGCCCTTTGGAGGAGCCTGTCTGGCACCAGAAACCCGCACCCTCTGTTTAACATCCGAAGGCAAACGTGAGGATGAGGAAGTAAGATTTACTACACTCCTTCTTGGAGAGGGCACACCAGTTTGTTTGGGCCGCCTTTATAGATGTAGGACGGCCAGTGCCCCCACCAGAAGCCCCAGAAGTGGACGTAGAGTCCACAGGACTCGAATCATTTGAGGAGGACAGCCTATGCTTTAGATCTGAAGCACCAACAAGTAATGCAACACAATCCCCAAGTGGGGACCAGAAAAGAGGTGCACCATCAGCTTCAGCTCTCACCTGGCTAGATTCCTCAGCCTGCAGGTCAGAGGGAACATGAGAGGGGTCAACACAAGGGCCAACAACAGAGACCTTAGGTGGTTGGTCCTCAAACTCAGAGGACTCTGACGAACAACAGTGACGTTTGCCAGGTACAGATGGAGCCTCGGGCTTACTGGGTAAGACGGGAGAAGGAGTTCGGTCAACGTGGACAGAAGTGTGCAAGTCATCAGTCACCGAAGTGGGGGCGGAAACAGTCAGATTAAGTCTGTGTAGGGGTCAGGATACCTTCAATTTTCTTGTGGAGGCGCCCAACAGTTATTACCCCATATGAACGCATTTCCTCTAGCAACTGTGCCTCTGAGTAACGAAGGAGGTCACGAGAATATATTACTCCTTTGCATTGACTGAAAGTCTTATGTGGAATGCATGAAACTCCGGAACAAGAAACTGAAGTCAAACACATCAATCGTGAGCTCTCTTCGGGTGAAGATACTTCAGTGAGGATACCTCCATCGTTCTGAGATTATATTCTGGGTTCTGTTTTACATGCAGCAACTATGGCATGGTGCATTTAGAAAATGTCAATACCTAGCACTGATTCACCTGTGAAAGATTTTAGCACTAAATATTTGGCATAGGTCTCAGGCTTCATGTCATTTGAGCCTAACCCTAGAGCCGAACCAACCCGACATGGTCTCCTCCTTGCCCCAGTTGAATACTGGGGCAGAGGAGGAAAGTCACCAGGGGCCTGGAAAGCCTCCAGAGTGGCAATAAGAGTGGTGCAGTTCGACGAGTGTCCGTGGTCAAAGGCCGTGTCGTCAACAACATTTTTATTAAATGAATCCATATATTAAACAAACTTCATTCCCCCACACCTCCACCCACCATGGAGCCCAACAAGGGGAGGTCGTATGCCAGGGACACCACCACTGGCGACCCCAAAGGTAGCGGGAAAGTATATGCGGGTAACCACCAGGGGAACTGGGCGAGGGTGACTCCAGGACAATAGGAGCCACTTGGCCTCCCAGTGCCCACTTGACCCTAGCCAACACATGATCAGCCGATTGACCTGGTCGGACCAACCAGGCCGCCCATCTAGCCAGAATAAGAGACCAAAGAGGTGTATTGCTAGCTGCAGGGTGCACCGTGCAGCATCGCTCAACCTCTAGGACTCCCGTCTCTCAGCATTACAGGACGCCACGCACGGCAAACACTTGGGGAGGCAACAGTCCCGCCCTGGGTGGCAAGTGGGCAGGGACTAACATCACTAGCAGGCCTCCTCCACCAGTGATATTGGGGTGCTTGGTCCACGTTGTTGACAAATACCGAACCCAACAAAGGTATGCTTGCCTCCAGAGTAGGTGGCACTGCAAGCCATGGTTCAAGCTCCGCCACCACGTCAAGGTGACCCCCTCCAGCGGGGCAAAGCTGTTAGAATTATTAACCACTCTGCTATTATAAATAAATTACCTTCCCTACAGGTAAGAAGGAATGTTGCCTCACTTGCATTATTTTGCAGGTACGTTTACGGCAAATGCTCAGACGAAGTTATATCCATTGTGCCACCTCTCCATGCCTTCCCCTGTGCTACATGGGCACCTGGTAGTGCTCATGACTGGAATGTCACCTGCCATACTGCAGAATTTCCACCTTTCAGAAATCTTTTACTCCCCAAATTACGTCTCTTTGGAACTCACTTTGCCAGAATAGTTTTCCCCCCAACTTCAACCTACATCTGTTCAAGTCCAACTGTTACAAAGTTTTTATGAATGGAGGACAGTGTAATCTGGTGTATGGATTATTTTTTTAATTATTTTTTCCTTCCTCTGTTGTTATAAAAAAAATATATATGGCAACACACCCCCTATGATGGTGAGTCAGTGGAGGTGCGTGCAACCACGTGTATACCAATCCTCCTGAGATGTCACTCGTCATTTCAGAGAACATCGACCCCCTCCTGCACGTTTACTTGCATGAGCTACAGTATCCATATCTGTACTTGACTGATGGCGTAACATTTCGATATCACAGGGAGGGACTAGGTAATTATATCCTGTGAATGAATGTCGCGAGGAGAAACCCTAGCCTATCCATCTCACTCGCCGCCTGACCCTGCGTGGCTGACAAGCATTTTTCGGTGCAACTTATCTTCTAAGGTGACTGCATTTTCACTCATGTGTGTGTGTGTGTATGTTTCTTTTTTTCAGACTACCAAATGTGCCACGCTTGTTCTTAAATCATTTTCCTTTACAGGAACCCCGCAGCTAGGAAAAAATATTGAGTTAGAATCAAACTATAAAATACGCAGTCAGGTACTAAATACAGCATGATCATTGAACAGGCAGATTTGACCAGCTTGTGTCGAATCACTGCCGCGCTGGTGAAGGAACAGCATTTCATTACCTGCATAAATTTCCTTGATTGTCAAATGAATGGGAGTTACTCAAATGCAATGTATGACTAACATGGACTGAGGTTTGCAAGTATCAAAATTTCATTATTCCCAGAACTGCTTCTCTTTCCAACTCGCCTCCCCAGATTAGTTCCCCCCAAATTTCAACCTGCAGCAGTTCAGGTCCAACTGTTAAAGATTTTTTAAATGAATGGATGACAGCTGTAATCCGGTGTACGGATTTTTTTTTTTAAATTATGTTTTTCCTTCCTCTGTTCATCTTCTATTAAAAATAAAAAAAAAGGACGGAGTTTCATTTAAATCTGTTCCTTAAAAATGAAACCATTGACGTAAATCCGGGGGACTTTTGAAAATAAATCACTGAGGAAAGGTGGAAGGAAGCCTCATTACCCGTACTTTTTGTGAAGTTGTTTATCAATACTTCCCTCACAACTGCATGGGTAGTATCTTGGCCAGGGCTGAATATAATAAGCTGGTGATGAGAAGAAATAAAAAAAAAAAAAAAAAGCATATTAACGAGGCTAATACTTTGATGATACTGTACGTTATTTACACTGATTGTCACAGATACATCAAACACAAAACCGTATCTTTCTATTTACAGCGTCCCAGAATCAATATACTTGTTATTTTAGCCACTGCTCACTGCCTACTGACTCGCGATTTTTTTTTCTAACGTTTACCCTGATAACAGCCATGCTAAAAGTAGGGCGGTTTTCTCGTGTGGATAGGAAGCTTACTAACACCTCTTCCTTACCGGTTTATTTCTGATTTTACCACGTTACGGTATTCTTGTGTGTAATTTATGCAATGAATGTCGCTATTAAAAAGATATATGAAGCAAAAAAGTGGGGTGTTAATGGGTAGTTTGGAAAGTAAATCGCAAAGGAAAAGGTGATAAGAAGGTTTCTTACCCAATGAGAATATGGACTGTAGCCTATTAACAGTAGCTTTAACGTTCAATTTGCGGTTAACGACTTACGTAATTTGTCATCGGCAAATGACTGACTATCTACCGTATAACTATGCCTCAAGCCTCCCCCTCCCCCCGTTTAAATTACTGTGTTCTAGCAGAGATACAATTATTTGTAATCAAGAACTTTCTGTCACGTAACAACCTTTATTGACAAAACATGTACGGGCGAAAAAAAGAAAGTCAAACCAGTGAGTTCAGAGTGCATCAGGTTGGTGTGGATGTGTCTGGATGGCTGTCGGCGAGGGACATTGCACTGGAGACTAGTGCCAACTTTACTTCTACCGCTGGTTCCATCGCTGGCAGGAGGAAAGGAAAGTGGAGACTAAATCCCCGCGAAAGACGATGTTTTCTGCAAGAGTCTGGTGGCAAAACACGTCTCCAGATCCTACAATGATGCAGGAAAAGCATCGGCCAACTTTCATGCCGGGTGTTTATAACTCCCACTACTACAATATGCACTATGCTACAGATCCCCGTAACCAGTGTATTGCTCCAGTGAACAGACGATGTTATAATTAGTGATTAATTAATGACTGAGGGTATTTCTAGTCAGGTGTCATGTGCTTAATTGTTAGTACACAAGATTGCTCTATGAGGAACTTTGATTGAAGGGTGTTTAACGGACCATCCTCAGGATATCGATTTAGTGTTGCAGACTTCATAGAGTCCCTCATCCCTTGTAGTAGCGTTTCAGAATGCATAGTTCTAGACCGTTCATGGATCGCTGGGCACAAATGGGTTAAAGTAGTAGTTTGAAGCTTTGCTGGACCAAACAAGGAACATTTGCACTAGTGTTTTTATTTAGGCAATCTAAAAAGCATTCTAACTACCCATTACTAGTCCTCGTTCAGGATGGAATTCTGGCTACATTTTCCTTTCAGCCACCAGTAGAGGTTGACGGTGAGCAGGCCCTCCCACAAATATACCATCTGTAAATGCTCGCAGTTTCATTTAGTTACGTTAAAACGAAAAAGGTTGGTCATTATATACCTGTCTACATTTAATTATCAGAGTGACGAAAGCATTGTCGTACAGAATCTTAGTTGTGAGACTATTAACTCCTTAACCGCGGGTCATCACTTTCGTGACGATCGGGTGCAATGGATCATACCGCGGGGAGTGACTCTGTGTTATTTTTAAATCCCCCTGGCTTTCAGGTGGTGACTTGTATCATCCATCAGCACTGCCAATGTCCAACAATAGTCAGAGCTGCTAATGTCATCAGTACTCCCATCCATTGTTGACAATTTAGCCATTTTCCTCCATTCTAGACTCCCCTCCCTACATCCTCTCCATTACCCTCTCGTGACGTCTGCTCAGCCGCTCTGCACTAAGTAAATCTTCCCCGGATTTTTCCACTGTTTTCATCCATTGAAATGAGCCCTATGCCCTATTCTTATACAAAATAAT
>JAGKTI010040597.1:0-10376 GCA_018397915.1 Birgus latro
AATAATTCTGTAATGCATGACATGGTTTTACTTCAGTGTATGTTAATAATACAACGGAATATAAGCTGATTACTGCCATTTTGTGGGTGGAAGGCGTCGGTGGGCAGGGTAGGCAGCACTGGGTGTGTAAAGTTTGTAGAGCAGTTGGGGTAGGTGGTTGAAGGAGGTGGGTGGAGTGGGTGAGCGTGGTGGAAGAGTGGGTAGGGTGAGTGGCTATAGGGTGTGAAGGATGGGCAAGTAGGTGGGGTGGAAGGGGCGGGGTGGGGGGATGCCTGGACACCCATTCACCCTCGCGCCCCACTAACCCACCAATAGTACCCACTCACCCCACCTACTACATTGGTTTACTCAACTCCTTTAACCACCCACCCACCCACCCACCTATCCGCCACCATTCTTCCAACCTTGCCACCAAGCTGGGTTCAGGACAAGAATGATTGCAACCCTCCACACACACACACACACACACACACACACACACACACACACGCATACACACACACACACACACACACGCACAGGCACAGAGAAAGAGAGAGAGAGAGAGGAACACTCGCGCCTAACTTCTGGCATAAGAGTAGAACAGTTGGATTTGCTTGTGGTGGATGCTTCTCACATTTGATTTTCTTTCATTTTTTCCTTCTTTCTTTTTCTTTGTGTGTGTCTGACTCTGATCCTTCCAGCTAATTTTTTCCCAATCGGGTTTTGACTGCTTGATTTGACCTTGCTGTTTGACAATGACTTTAAACCGATAGTACTCGACTAGCCCTCACTTTTTCCACTACATTTGGCTTAAGTGGGGTGAATGGTGCATGTGCTGGTGGGCCAAAAATTTCACCATTCCCTATGACCTCCATCTTGGACTGATTGCTTTAAAACTGGGAGTCTCTGCTTCTTTTTCATGAGCTCTTCCACTAAGTTTGATCTAGACTGGATAAAATCTGCTTCTGTATAACTTACAATATTATCTTCACGCATGACTTATTGTTCTCAAAAACAGTATCCCATCTGCTTTGATGAGCCTCAACCCTTTAAATTATGCTTTTAAAATCGTATGAAAACTGTGTTACATACTTGGTTAACACACACACACACAAACACACAAAACGGGAGGGCGTCAAACTTTGACCTTTTCCGGTAACCACGACCTACGACCAATTGTTCTCAAAATCGAATCCCTTCATTCCTGTTATTCTCTAACCATTCCACAGACGTTGCTGTAGATCAAATCAGAACTGTCAGAAGTAAAATTTCTATGTGGCCAAACACCTTTAACCTTACACTGTGATCATGTCCTTTGATTTATGGTCATAAGGTCGAATCCTTTGATCCTTGAATTACCTTCAGGTTCTCTTGATTAGGAAGAAGCTGACCCTACATGATCTCCATATCTCTTATTCTGTTCCCCTGCGTTGAGAGGTGCTGCGTGGAGTTCGGCATACAGAACCTATCCGGGAAGGCGGTGCTCAGGCATCCGGAACATGTGTCCGACCCATCTAAGTCAGTTTCTAGCCAGCATGGTTTCTGTGCTGTTTGACTTTGCCCGCTGGAGAAATTTGTGAGTGAGGGGCTTTAATCTCACATGTGAGTCCTAGGATGCTTTGTAAACATCGTATGTGTAAAGACTCAAGCTGTTTGATACGAAGCTAGTAACTAGTCCTGGACTGAGCACCGTAATAAGAGGGTGGAGAGGCATACAGCTGTATATACTGATACCTTCGTCCTGATTCTCAAGTGATTCTCAGGTTAGTGTTTTTAAAAATTCTTGGATCTGAAACGCCCAAAAGAGGCTGAGGAGTCGTTGATTCGTTCAAGCACTTCAGCATCAATGTTATGTTTATCTGCTTATCTGTGAGTACATCCATGTTGGGTAAAATTTTCCACATGTTTAACAATTTCGCCATTTATCTGAAATGCTAGAGGCTCCGCTGCATTGTTTTTCTAAGATATTATTTCTGTTTATAGACATTTATTCGGACCCATATTGCATAGAGTATGTTGGAAATGATGGAAAGGGACTATTGTAGGGGTTCTTGGGTATGTATAAGGACAGCTCAGTTATCAACGCGTACTGTAGCTCTAGGAAATGAGCCGTTTCAGTCTTTAATTGTGCTTGAAGAATACGATGTCTGCAATTAAAATAGTTACTATCTAGATGGAACTGGATTTTATCCCATCATCAGAGTTCATTTGTTGATGACTTAAAGGGATGACTGCAGTGAGAAAGATGTTGAAAACGACAGGAGCCAGGCCACATCCTTGTATTACGCCCACATACTCTTTGAAGGACTTGGATTTGCTCCCACCTATGGACACACGAGCATTCTTGTTGTCATGCAGGCTCTTTAGGATGGTCAGAATTTTTTTTGGAACTCCAAATTTTGAAAGAGCATTGCATAAAAGTTCTCTGTTGATGGTATCAAATGCTTTTGCAGCATCCATGGATGCAATGTACAAGTCATGGTTCTGCTCGTGGCATTTTTCTTCTGTCAGTCGGGCAACAAAGATAATGTCGCAGGCACTGCGTTTTTTACGAAATCCACACTGTGTTTCAGGAGGTGTTGACTCAGTCAAATGTTTTGTCGGTATGGATTACAGTATCTTGGCTAGTACTTTGCTAGCATTCACATGGATGGAGATACCTCTATTGCTGTCACAATATGAGTGGTCCCTTTTCTTCTTGTGATGGTTACTATATCTGAAATGAGCCATTCAGATGGCATTTGTTCTTGGTTCCAGATAGTATAAGTTTATGGAGGCGTTGGTGAATCAGCTGGCCACTTCTTTGATCAGGTCAGATGGTACGCCATCAGGGCCAGAGCTTTTGTTATTTTTGAGAGGTCATATGGCATGAACAGTTTCTGCAAGTGAAGGTGGGACACTAAGATCTGAGGCTTGAGAGGCATTTGGAATGTTACCAAGGATATTGTGCTCCTCCGGGTTTCTTCCTTTCACTAAGGTGTTGAAGTGCTGCGTCCGTCTTTCTAGGATTGCTTGCTTGTCTTTCAGGAGCTCTCCTTCGGCTGACTGAACAGGGTTCATGTTGTGTTTGGTTGGCCGTAGATGGTTTTAATGGACTTGTAGAACCCATCTTGGTCGTTGATATCAGTCAGTCTTTACAGCTCTTTTGCTTGCCCAGCCCACCACTTGTTCTCCATGTTATGCAGTTTTCTCTGGGTTTCTCTTCTGGGATTCTGCAATTTAGGATGAAGTTATTAAAGCTCTATTCCTCATTGCATGAAGGTCATGTATGCCCTCAGCATGTTCATCAAATCAGTCTTTATGGCGGTGAGTGGAGAAGTCAAGGGTTTCTTCTGCAGTGTTTTTAACAGTATTTTAATGTTTAGCTGCTCTGAGTCTGGGTTTGATGGATTGTTGTTTGGATCAAATGATGGGCATAGGGAGAGCTTGTCTATGATAGTGCTGCGAAAGGTGTTACAAGTTCCCACATCCTTTAAACTACTACAGTCTAGTTTGTTGGTGAATGGTGTGTGGTGCATTTGCGGGCGTATGACTAGTTACAATTTGGTGAGTATAAGGTTATGGTCAGTTGAGCACTCAGCATCTCTCATAGTACGGATATTAAGAACTTCTCTTTAATATCGCTGCATTACAATGACAGTCAATTAAGTGCCAATGTTTATATCGTTGGTGCATCCACGTGGTCTTGTGTTTATTCTTAAGTTGAAAAATGATTTTAGCGACGACCAGACTGGGTTCTGAGCATAAAGTAAGCAGTCAAAAACCATTGCTGTTCATGTTACCAACACCATGGCAGCTTATAATACCTTGCAAGAGGCGATTATCATTTCTTACTCTGGCACTACAATCTCTAGGCAGGATCAGTTTGTCATTAGATGGTACTGAGCGAACTCCAGCACCCAAAAGGTCATAAAAGGAATCTTAGACCGTGTCCTCAGAATCAAGCACTGGGGCAGGGGCACTGATGAATGTTGCATATTGACCTTTAAAGAGTGATATGCGCCAAGACATCAGCCTCTCAGATACGCGCACACACACACACACACACACACACACATATTAAGCCATTGTTTCCTGTCCAATCGTAAAATCACAAAACCTCTAAAGACAAAAACAAGCCACTCGCAGCCCTGGTTGATGTGTTGTTGTGGTCGCAGTGGTGGGCGAGGATGAGGGCGAGGGCGAGGATGAAGGGGGATAAGGGAATGATTGAGTATGGGGAAGACTGAAGGTGAGGGAGAAGGAATATATGGGAAAGAGAGAGTAGAGGTAAATGTGAAAGTAAGGGTGAAGGGGAATAAGGGAAAAATTAAGTGGGATGTCGGTGAAGGCGAGAGGGTGACAGAGAAGAGGATGAGTGACAGAGGGTTGGGGTGAGGATGAGAGGGATGGGGTGAGATAATGTGAGGCTGAAGATCAAAAACAGTGCAAATTTGAAAGAACGAGAATAACGATATTTTCATCATTCAATAATCACACCATTCATGCCACCACAAACAGAGTAAGTAGGAAATAAGGGAGAGGCTGTAGTAAGCTTGGAATCAATAGGAAAGAGGCAAACGCTCACGGAAACTATGACTCACAACCTCACCATTCTCCTTATTATTTACTTCTACAGTCTAATTCTTTGTACCCCAGCTCTCTTTTTGTTACTCTCACTCTTTCTCCACTTCTCTCTCTCTCTCTCTCTCTCTCTCTCTCTCTCTCTCTCTCTCTAAGACCCTAACCCTGCTCAGAGTCCTGAATGCTGTGGGAACACCATTATTAAACACTAGGAAGTCCGGTAATATTACGCTCCCCCATAATAACCGCGTGTAGTGGCCGTCATTAAATGCTATTGTCAGAGAGTAAGCATGTGGAACAAATCCAGGCAGGGCAATACAATTCACTCCTTTTACAACACTGTCCCTTGTTAGGTTTATGAATTTTGTTCCAGTGACACACTGAATTTACAGAATATATCATTTAACTGTATTACCATTCCAGATGCCCACATCAATCGTTTATAAGATAGACAATTATGAATTCCTTTGGATTTTACATGAACATACCCTCAAACAACGCACGTAACCAGAACTAAGTATGCTTGTCACGGTTGCTTAGGTCATCATGGGCAAGACAAATCTGTTCTCTTGGTAAAAACTGAATGTTTTTGACAGAAATCTTAGACAGGGTGAATCAAAGCACTACGCTGTCCCTGGACAAGACACAGATAGGACATGACTGTGTAATTATAAGAGTTTATTCGCCCACTGGACTCTACGTAAGCAGGCCGTGCCAGTTTTATTGTGGCCCCACTGAATTGTCTATATATACAACGGGTCAGAGAGCGTTTCAGTTAACACTTTAGAGATCTTGTCTACTTCTATAGAGTGACGTGCTTCAGCTGACTGTATGTGCTGTCAGTATCAAAGACTGGTAACTTTTTACACCTACAAGAGAGACTCCGTGAAGGAAAAACACAAGACTGTTGTGCCCTTGCATAAAGTCGTTCTCAACATTCAGAATGTTTCCAGTCTTAATTTCTGGACTCTTTTCTCATTCCATTTACTCTTTCCCTCCACTTTCGCTCTCTTTTCCCTTTCCCTTCCCCATTCTCTGGTCGTGTCCCCCTCCAACCATTACCCTGATGATGGGATCCAGTTATGGGTGCTTAGCTGGATGTGGACAGCCTCCTCACTCTTAGTACCGCTCTGGACTAGACGGTATGCGGAGATGTGTGCGAAGAGTGCTATAAAAGGCTGTGATGGATGTACTGTGAACTGAATTGTGAGGGATGAGAGTTGTGGTGGGCTTTGCTATGTGTCTATGTGTGGTTAGACCTGGGGTGCGTGTGATGAGAGCTGTAGAATCCTTGAATGAGCATGGTTTAGGCATTGGTGGGTGGGGGGAGGAGAGTGTTTGGCTTGGGTGGGTGTAGTGAGGGATGTAGTGGGTGACGAGAAGATTGTTAAGATTGGAGCGAGAGCTGTGTTGGGCTAGTGTGAGTGTTGTTATTGCGGGGACGAGGTATGAGGTGGACAAGTGTGGGAGTGGTGCGAGCTCACCAGAGTGGGAGAGACTGAGGGCTATACTTTGTGGGGTGGGGATGAACTTGTGTGGTGTGAGAACAGATTAGTAAAATGAAGGGATATAGTAATGTAGTCACGGCATGGACTACCTGAACTGTGGCTAATTAAGTTTTGAGAAAATTTTTGAGACTTCAGGTTATTTGTTTCTTTCCTTCTCCATTTCCTGCTTTTGTTTTCCCGATGTCTGACTCTCCAGCGACGATGATTTTGAAGGCATCGGAAGTTTTCTTACATTTCATTCTTTACCAGTTAACCAGCCTGACTCACATTAGTATTGGCTTTAGCCTGTATCTTTTCAAAGATCGCTTTCCTGTTTTATTCTTTTTATCCCCCAACAGTTTCATCAAACTTAAGAAAAGTTTTCTAATAGGAAAATTTATATATCATCATCCTTAACCACTTTACTGCTTCGAGACCCCTACAACTAAAAAAAAAAGTCTCGTGACATACACACAGCCAAGATAAAAATAAGAATCTGTCACCGCATTCAAGGAGGTGATGTGCAATAGCATATTCAGGAATAATCTACCAGCAGTAAGGAAGTGATACAGGGAAGCATCTTAAGCTAGCAAGAAACAACCCATTATCTTTCCGTTGTGAAAGCCTAGTGAGTGAGGATGTGAAAACTGAAAGGGATGGGGCTGTGAGGGTTGGACGAGGTGAGGTAGTGAGTACAAGGAGTGGGGAGACTGTGAGAACTGGAAGAGGTGAGGCTGTGAGAGTTGGGAGAGGGGAGGCTATGAGTGTTGCGAGAGGTAAGAGTGTGGGGGTTGGGAGGGAGGAGGCTTGGGAGAGGGGGGGAGGCTGTTGGGGACTTGGAAAGGGGAGGCTGTGAGGAATGGGAGAGGGGAGGTTGAGAGGGGGGAGGCTGAGGGTTGGCAAAGGGGAGGCTGTGAGAACTGGGAGAGATGCCATAAAACATGAAGCTGAGGGAGCTAATGACGTTGACAGTCAGTGTCAGTGAACTGTTAAATCTGGAGGAGCTCGAGGAACTCAAGGGAAGAGAGAGAGGGAGAGAGAGTACAAAGGAGCGCAAAGGAAGGCAAACAGCAACAGACCTTATAGTCCTTTCGAGGCTGCTTGTTACAGAGTAGACTACGACTACAAGATCTAATTCCACATGCTAAAAGATAAGAGAGAGAGAAAGACAGAGAGAGAGAGAGAGAGAGAGAGAGAGAGAGAGAGAGAGAGAGAGAGGAGGGGGATGGAAAGGGAGCACTACCTATAATAACCTCCCAGAAAGCCTAGCCGTTACCTAATACTTCTCAGCACTCTAATCTGCTCAGGACTCCTCTTATCTCCTTTCTCTGCTGCAGCCCCTCATCCACTTTACCCTGATTTGCTGCTTATCTCCCGTACAGTTTACCTCTTTAACCTCACCTCACCCTTCCGTCTTACCCATTGGCTGGCTCGTTTTTCTCTTCTGTTTACATATTTTTCTTAAATATTTTTCAAATTTCATTTCTTCTTGTTGAATCTTTTGTTTCATGGATAAGCCAGTTTTAAAAATAGGTTTCCTTGTGATTTTTTCTGGTTTCCAGCCTTCTTACATTTTTTTTTTTTAAATATACTGTACAGTCAGCTCCACTTTCAAGTTCTACTGAGGATGGTGTTTTGGAGGTCGATATGGCGTCAGCGTAATTAGTTTACATCGCAAGTGTGCTTCATGGAAGAGAATCGTTATCTTGGTCATAGCTCATCTAACATCTGTATGTGCTACATGGTGGTACAGTCCGTATACCTGCAGGTGAAATAAAGCATATATACACTAAACTGGTGAATAAATGGATCAATCGACTTTCAGCGACAGAGGTGGGAAATGGGAAGTGTGAATAGGTGGAAGGGTAAGCAAATGGAAAGGAACTTTATGAGGAAGGAAAGATGGACAGAGCATGATCAACTTGCCAAACTTATTCGTCCTGCAAGCAGGTGTTGAAACGTCGTCTTCAGGCAATGAAAAGCGGCGATGGGAGACAAGTTCGAGCTAGTTGGTGGTAACTTCATTGTCGTCCTGACTTCTAGTGTGTGCCTTCTTTGACATTTTTTCTTCTTTCTGCTTGGCTTGATTAGAGATCGTCTTCTTTGCTTGAATAAAGTTCCCTGTCGTTTTGACGTCTGAGTTTCGTTAGTCGTGGTCGTTTACGTCATTGGGCTTGGATCAGGCGGGTGGGAGGTGTTGGTAGTTTTCCTTGACTCTGGTGGGATAGACTTTCTTTTGGATGTGTTAATCTTCATCCTTGTTGTTGGTAATTGCGACCTCTTCTTCTGTGTCGGTTTCATCATCATCGTCGTCGTCGTCGTAGTTATCGTCTGACTTTTGGACCCTGGTACTTGGGAGTGATCTTGGTGGAAGGCTGTTCTTCCGCTTTGGTGTTTGTTTCAGAACTGACTGTCCTACTACGAGTGGTGGGGGATGTTGACTGTTGGCAGTCCGTTGTCTGTAAAAATCAGGTTAAGACAGTGAGTTAGTGGTTTTCTGTCTCCATCAGCAAACCACTTGGCGGTCTTTTTGCAGTGGGTGATGAGGGTGGTCTTGCCGTCCTTTTGTTGTCCTCTTGGGGTGTTTAGGACTATTGATCTGCTGTGATGCTGGCATATGTCGTGGTCTTACGCGTCGGTGGTGGTGGTGTAGTGGGGTCGGTGGCTTGGTGGTGACAGGCGTTTTGACGTCGGGACCGGGCTGCCTTCAGTGCATTTCTTCTGACTGTGCATAGGAAGTTGATGGCTGTTTGGTCTCTCCCTCGTATGGCGCACTTGACGGTGGTGCAGGAGTAAGTGATATTCCAGGGCACATAGTAAGCAGATGATTGTTTTCCTTTGTTATGGTTTCGTCTTGTGATTGTATTGGCAGCACCTTCTACTCTGAGGCAGAAGGTGCCACTCTTGCTTGATGTCTCCAGGTGGGAAGAACATATAACCAAATTAAACTTCTGCATTCATCAGGATCTCGGCACCTTAGGGAGTGTTGCAAACTTTCTTTGCCTTTAATGAGTTCTGAAGTAATCTGGCCATTTCAGGCACGATCATCGAGAAATGGTCGTAGTAATCGTGCATCCTTGTGATGGTGATGGTAAGTCATGCTTTGATTATCTGCAATTTTCCCTTCGTCATTTGCCTGATGTCCTTCGTATCCTTGAGCTTCACTGTACTCCTTCTCCCGAAGTAATTTTGCTGGAAGAAGAAGACAAAGCCCAGGATAATATATAATTCTATGGTGAAACATTCTCTCCCCAGTCCATCATGGGTCACACAAAGGAGTGAGAAAGCCATGGTGGAAGAGTAGTCCCACTAGAATAATGTTATGGCCATTTGAGCTCTGGCGAGACTGGATAGGCTGTGATTCAGGCAGGGGCGAAGGGTACTGTTCGGTTCGACTGTGTCGAGTGATGCGAGGACCAGTAAATATAATCTCCCAGTCATGATGGCTTTGAGATGAACGTGGGTGTAGAGAGGAGGGATTGGATTTTCATGGTTGAGTTTCGTTTGCTGTTCCAAGTCCAGATCGGGCTACATTTTAATGAGTTATAATGACAGGACGCCCTGACCAGACTGTAGACTGTGGACAAGACTCGAACTGGATAAGATTCAAATTATCTGACATCAAACTGATCATATTTCCTTGTCAGACACTGACTTAATTAATGCTCTACACACACAGACACACACACACACACACACACACACACACACACACACACACACACACACTGGGACTTTAGCTACAGGTTTTCACCTAAGGGCGCAAAGTATTTCGACTGTCATCTCGGTATGTCCCCGATTATTCCGTCAGTAACTACTGACTCTTGTATATAACACAACAGCGAACTATATAGCTTCTACTCAAAATTACCTCAGTTTTACCCGTCTCCTCTGCACCTTTTACACTGAGTACACCGATAACTGGTACAAATCTGAGAATCATTTGAAGGCCGCCTGGTGTTCGATGTAAAAATTTTAGAGGGCAGTCTATATAATCAGGTTGACACTAGACGCTTTTTCCTATACAATGCACTCTTATGTCCTGAAACAGATCATTGAAATTGTCATTTATTCCCTGAAAATAATTTCGCATGCCAGCCTCCGATAGCGATATACAGTAGAACATAACGTTGGGAGGCAGCGCATGGTGAGGACAGCGGTGGATAGTAGGTAAGGGTGCCACTTTATGGGGCGCCGCGCCATAACGGATAAGTTAACGAGCCAGCAGACGCCCCAGCGGAGTTTAATCAGAGGGAGGGAAGGAGGCGGCACATTAAGTTTACTAGTTGCATCAGTATGTGTGTGTGTGTGTGTGTGTGTGTGTGTGTGTGTGTGTGTGTGTGT
>JAGKTI010040598.1:0-10376 GCA_018397915.1 Birgus latro
AGTCCTCTCAATGTCAGGAGAGGCAACAGCTCCCTGAACTTCTTCCAGTCACTTCTCACCCTAGCAACCGAGCTAGCTCCAGCCCCACCTCCAGCACATAACATGTCTCCCAAATAACAAACTTCCACACACTCAAGAGACTCACCAGCAAGTTCAATCCTTTCACGCCTAACAATCTCCACCTGCTCTCCCCGACACGCCGCACTCATAAAATCAGCATTACCTTGCAGTCTACCTCTAAAACCACTACATCTCTTGTGCACCCATTTATCACAAACACTGCACAAGATGGAATTACTTCCCACACCTTAGTGGCAAATTGCACATGGCCACTCTCCCTCTTCTTTGATTGTACTGTCACCAACCATAGATATCATCACTTGTTTTATCTGCATTTACCCTTAAGCCCTTGTGCCCCATACCATCTCTCCACTTCTTAAATCTTTCCTCTGCCTCCTTTTCATTCTCTGCAATCAACACCAAATCATCAGCAAACAACATCTCCCACGGGAGTCTATCTCTGAAGTCAAGCCTTCAAGTACCATGATAAACAACAAGGAACTCAAAACTGTCCCCCGTTGCACACCAACATTCACTCTTACTTGGGTGCGAGCACCCATGTACATGGTCATAACCAGCCTATCCAGCCACTCTTCCAACCCTAGCTTTCCCATTGCCCACTTCACCACCTCTCTAAGGACTGTCAAAGGCCTTTTCCAAGTCAACAAAAACAAAATTCAGTTCCCTTTTCTTTCCAATATATCTTTCCTGAAGCTGTCGAACAATGAATATGGCACCAGTGGTCCCCCTGCCTGACATAAACCCAAACTGCATCTCATCAATATTCACTCTTTCTCTATTCATACCTTCTAGAACTCTCCCCATTACTTTCATTACCTGTCTAAGAGCTTTATACCTCTACAATATCCTCTTTCAAGGGCATCACCCTTCCCTTTCTACACATTTACAATTACACTCTTCAGCCAATTATCTGGGACAACACACTCATAATCATATTCATCAGGTCAGTGACTAACCTCACCCCAATATCTCCTGAGGCCTTCAACATTTCGGCAGTCAACCCAGACACACCTGCTGCATTCTCCACCCGCATCCTGCCTATTGCCTCACTCACAGTGGCAACGTCAATCAAAGGCCAAGAGCCAAATACTGGATCTGCTGGCTCCAAACCTTCCCTATCCCAGTCAAACTTCTTTCAAAAACCGGCTATAATGCTCTCTCCAGGTATCTTTTACCCCTTAACCGCGGGTCGTCACTTTTGTGACAGTCGGGTGCAATGGATCATACCGCGGGGTGTCACTTGAGTGACTCTGTGTTATTTTTAATTCCCCCGGACTTTCAGGTGGAGACTTGTATCATCCATCAGCATTGCCAATGTCCAACAATAGTCAGAGCTGCTAATGTCATCAATACTCCCATCCACTGTTGACAATTTAGCCATTTTCCCCCATTCTAGACTCCCCTCCCTACCTCCCTTCCTTTACCCCTCTCGTGTCGTCTGCTCAGCTGCTCTGCGCTAAGTAAATCTTCCCCGGATTTTTCCACTGTTTTCATCCACTGAAATGATCCCTATGCCCTATTCTTATACAAAATAATATATATATAAAAAAAATAAGGTAATTGATAGTGCCATACACCTGGAATTGGCTAATTATCACTTGGCAACATCCACCCTGCACTCGTTCGCTAATTTCCCCTGCTTTTTTTCCCCGTGAAATATGCCACACGAGCTACTTTCGTAATACTGTATAAGCCTGAGTGATATTTATATTCACCTGGAACTGCCTACTTTATTATGTATTGTCTAGATTTCCTACGACTTATTTCTTAGCATATACATTAGCACCTAACATTTTCAACTCTTCGCTACCGAGATACAGTCAGTTTGCTCTCGTCCTTCACGTTGAGATGACACTCCTCCATTTCTGCTGCTTTTGCTCCCATTATAAAAGGCCCTGTGACCTCTACTCCTAGTAAACGTCGTGTGGGAAGCGGTAAAGGACTGTAGATATATATAAGTGTAATAAAGTACTAGAAATAATAAAGAGTGAGTGTGTATACGAGTAAGAAATGAGAGAATACAAGCGGCGAATTAGCGCGAGTGTGAGGCTCGTACGCGCTCGTATTTTACATTGCTTTCACAGTGTTTTTTCTTTTTAGTATGGATTCCAAACTACTTGGAAATCACTGAATAGTGTTTCTAGTGATAATATCTGGCAGTGGTATTCTGATTAGGGGATGTCAGGAAGTATGAAGAGGAGACTTAGTTACCCAACTTCAGAGATCTCCACAAGTCCTACGGTAGTCGACGAGTGCTAAAAAAAATCCCAGAAGAAAGATGAAGGTACGTCCCATATGCATATGTAATTATAATATTCTAGGACTAATAACTGATTTTTGGCAAATATTTTTTAAAAGTCAGTCGGAGCGCGAATATCCCCGTGGGAATGGCACCGTGAACCTCTGACAACCCCGTGGTGCAGGGGTTAATATCTCCACTGTTCACCACTACCATTCCTTCATCGTTCTTCACACAATGCTCACCTACAATATCCCGATTATCCCTCTTCACCTGATTTGCCACCCTAAAAATCATAATTTTCCTTTCCCCATGATTTAGCTTATCAAGTAAAAGTCTTTGTGACTCAGACTTCACCCTGTATACCTCTCTTCTAGCCCTATGCTCGGCAGCCGAGTATTCCTCCCTGTTACCACCCTTCTTCCATTCCCGGAAAAGCCTTCTTTTCTCCTTAACTGCGGCTTCTATACCCTCATCCCACCACCAAGTGTCTTGGTGGGCCTCTTGTGCAACCACATATTGCATCAATAACTCTCAAGAGGCTCTTCTTAAGGGCTCTGTACTGTTCATTAATGCCTCTGTCTACAGACCCCTGCTCTCACTCTCTTCATCTCACTATAGAAGGCATCCCTTGCTGCTTGGTTTTCCAGCTTCCATATTTTCCTCCTAGGTACATATGTCTTCCTTCTCATCACTCGTTCTTTAAGCACCACATCACAAATCAATAGTCTGTGATGCTGCACATACTCCTCGCTTCCTATAGCTTTAACATCCCTCACTAACCTCCTATCAACCCTCTTGACCAGAAAATAATCTATCTGACTGCTATTTCACCCAGACTCGTACGTAATCAACCTACTCACTCTTTTTCTAAAACGTGTGTTGCACACAATCATGTCCATTGCCTCCCCAAATTCGAGTATTCTTTCCCCTTCCGCATTTCTCATTCCATATGCACATCCCCCATGGACTCCTTCATAACCTTGAGCTACCTCACCCACACGACCATTTAAATCCCCTCCCAAATCCACTATCTCATCATCCCCCATACCACCTACTACACATATTAAATCATCCCAAAATCTATCCTTCTCTACCTCATCCAACCCTGCCTGTGGAGCACATGCCGATATAACTGCAGTCATTATTCCAACGAACAAAATTTTCACTTCCAATATAATATCGCTTACTCTCATAACATTCATAACATATTCCACCAGTTTCTCCGCAACCAACACACCCACACTCCCATACTCATCAGTCCCTCCCTGCCAAAACAACTTATAGTAGCAATCCTTCCCAACAATCTTTCTGTACCGGACTTCCTGCAAACATGCCACATCCACCCACCTCCGACTGAATGCCTCAACGACTTCCCCTGCTCCTCCCCTCAAACTTCCCACATTCCACGAATCCACTCTAATCCCCTTAGGAGATTTAATGTCCTCAGGCTTGCTTTGATGCTTATACTTGTATTTAGTCACAGTCGGTAGAATAACGGACCAGATCCGAGATGGTAAGCTAGAGAATGACAATGTTGAGCAGAAAGCAGACCAGGCAGCATGGTGAGCTATGTTAGGAGTCCGCTTGCATTCTGCATCCCTACGGCACTGACGGTCTCAGTGACTAGGACAGGGACACCTCCGCCAGGCATTCCAAGAAGACCTAATAACCCTGACAACCCTGATGCAGTCCTCTGTCCACCAAGGAACTGTGACAGTGCCTTGGTGATGTGTTGAGGACCTGCAGAAGGTCACCTCACTTGCTGCGATCACTGAGGTAGTAAAGCCCGTCACACGGTCATCTAAGGGCCCTCCAGGCAAAGCCCCAGTGTTATCAATGGCTGCCATAAAGGAGGATCAAGACCCTCATGTGAGGATCCAATGTGGACGAGGTGGGGCACAGCAGGGTGGGGAAAGGTCAGGACATCCAAGATAACTGGTATGTGGTCGGACCCCAAATATGGGCCAGTCCAGATGGCTGAGCCACCAAAAACAGAATCCCCCACATACAGATCAAGTGTGGAAGGTAGGCCTGAGTGCAGGTCGATACGGGTCTGTAACCCCAATGGGGTGAGCAGGGTGGAGCGACTGCTCTCCAACAGAAGCTGGATATGGGAAGTTCCCAACCTACTGCCAGAAACTCAGACCAGGAAAGAATCCCAATGGGGATGTCTGGCATTAAAATCACCCAGGAGGAGGCAAGGTGAAGGGAGATGGCCTTGATAGGCCCGGAATTCTTTCTAGGCTAATGTCCTTGCAAACCACCACAGTGATCAATCTCTTCACGAGGGGTAGGCTGACCGCAAGAACGTCAAACACCCCTTGAAGGGGCCAGGTCAGTGGCAGAACCTCCCTGACCATGACAGCTAGACCACCTCCAACACCCTGATGATCAGCCCGATATATGGCAAAAACCCGGAGCAACAGATGGAGATGTGGAGATAACCAAGTTTCACAGAGACCAATAACGTCTGGGATGAGGTCTGCTACTGTCTGCTTGAAGTCGAAAGTTTTCCAAAGAAGGAATCTGGCAGTCCGGAGGAGTAATCTGCAAATAGGTGGATGAACCATCACTGGGACACGAGTAGAAAGAGAAACCGGGGCAGGAGGCTGACACAGATGTCTATAAAGGACTGTCCA
This sequence comes from Birgus latro, assembly GCA_018397915.1. Taxonomy (NCBI): domain Eukaryota; kingdom Metazoa; phylum Arthropoda; class Malacostraca; order Decapoda; family Coenobitidae; genus Birgus; species Birgus latro. The sequence continues at coordinate 4,963 of JAGKTI010040598.1, forward strand.
TTTCTGTACTTGGACAGGGCTGTTAACAGAAGGTCCACAAAGGATTCTGAAGAATGGGCACCTGTGGGGTTGGCATATGGGGAAGCATGGGAGGTTGTCCTCGGTGTGGGCTGATGTGGAGGAGCAGGAGAATCACCAGCTGTGGAGCCTGTCTCAGGAGAACTGGGGGAGGCAGCGTGTAATGTTCCAGCCAGGTCATCCAAAGCTGAAAAGCAGCTGCTGACTACTGTTGCATATGTGAAACCCTCCTGGACAGGCGGGGAAGTCCGACTGGGAGCAGTAGGTGTTGTCGAGAGGTTAGAGCTGGGATGGATTGAGGGCACGCAGACAGGTGTTGACATCAGACAGGGTAACGATGACACGTATAGCATCTAAGAAAGGGAAAAATGTAAGTCCCTACAGTGTAGCACAAGTGGCAGAATATGACCTTATCCGGCAGGGGCCCCCTGAATTTGAGCCGTACCACCCTGGCTGCCACTGTGTTCTCACCACCAGGAGGGGGAACCATGAGGCGGGTGACTTCTACTAGCTGAGAGGAATAGTTAAGGCAACAAAGATGACATAAAAGTTCCTCCTCCATGACATTAGGAGCAATAGGCCCAATTTTCCCATATGAGAACTCGCCACTGGAAGGTTAGCGTGCCAACCAGCACCTTACTGGGCAGTCCCCTAGCTGGGTGAGGAACTCAGGTGGTACAGTCATTTTGGCCACATCATCTGCAAAGACACAGAACCTAATAGCTGACCCTTTACCCAAGACTCTGAGTGACCCCTCTATACAATACTTACCTCATGATAACTTGTTGATGGCGTCCGAAAACCCTGGGGGGGTTTAAAAAAACAGGAGAATTGTCAGACGACCTTGCTATGTAGATGAGGCACCTTGATTCGCTGGTGAATGGGTTAGGATACATTTGGTTAGGTAAGGTTATGTTTGGATAAATTTGGTTGGGTTGTCATGAAAATTCAGGCTAGGTATGGATAAATCTGCACTAACATGGGTAATTTTGTGCTAAAAATGGCATTTTAAGATGACCTCTATCTACCGTTGATGCACAAAATGGTGTCCGTCACATGTTCCCTACGTGTCAACAAGTGGGTTGACAGAGGGTTAGTGCCCCTCCCCATATACAGTAAAAGTCCAATTATTCTATATCTATGGGACCGGGCTGATGCCGAATAATCGAAAAATCTACCCACTCAGTACTTTATATGTATTGGTGAACGCTGACATCACTGCTTATATTACAGTATATAAATGCATTTGGAAAGAGTGCTGTATATTGTATGGTACCATACAATACTGTAATCAATACAGTACTATACCTGAATCTGAAAAATACAGAAATCAGTGAACATATAAAGAATAGGAAGTTATTCTGGAAAGAGGTGCGGAAATGTAAAAGTGAAAGCAGAAAGAAATGTGAAGGTGTGAAGGATTTAGGTGGTAGATTATTAACCCATGGGGATGAAGTAAGGACCAGATGGAAAGAATATTTTGAAATTCTGATGAATGAGAATAGAAGAGCCACTGTAAACATGATTGGCTTTGGGGATGTGCAGAGTAGAAATTCAGTGCCAGGAAATGTGCCCCTCGCACAGGTGAAGAGCGCTGTGAAGCGGCTGAAAATTGGGGAAGCAGCTGGGGTTGATAAGGTGTATGCAGAGATGATTAAGTGTACTGGAGAGAGCAACATGAAGTGCTTGTTGGAGATATGCTAGAATGCATGGATGAGTGAAACTGTGCCAGCAGAGTAGAAAAAGGCTGTGACTGTACCCCTGTACAAAAAAACAGGTGAGAGAAGTGAGTGCAAGAAGTATTATGGCATAAGTTTACTGAGTGTGGTAGGGAAGGTATATGGAAGAATTATTATAGAGAAAGTGAGAGAGAGATATCAGAAGTCCTGGTATGTGATGAACAGGGCGGCTTTAGAAGTGGCAGAGGATGTGTGGATCAAATATTTGCAGTGAGACAGGTAGTCAAGAAGGCTTGTGATAAGGACTATAAGGTGTTTATGGCATTCCTGGATCTGGAAAAAGAACACGACAAAGTAGACAGAGAAGGAATGTGGAAGGTTTTGTGCATGTAAGGTGTAGATGGTAAGCTGCTAGGTGCCATCAAGAGTTTTTATGATGGTACTGAAGCATGTGTAAGGGTTATGGGCATCTAAGTGCATGGTTCACGATATGTGTAGGCGTGCAACAAGCTTGTGTGATGTCCCCATGGTTGTTCCATATATATATATATATATATATATATATATATATATATGGATGGGGTGATGAAAGAAGTGAAAACACGAGTAATGGAGAAGGGGATGGCGTTGGTAATGAATGGAGATGGAAGGAATATCTCAAATCTGTTGTATGCTGATGATGCCGTACTACTTGCAAATACCAGACAAGAACTTGGCAGACTAATGCAGAGTTTTGCTGATGTCTGTGAGCACTGTGCCTTGAAAGTAAATGCAGAAAACAGTAAAGTGATGGTTATTGAGAGAAGGTGACTCCCAGTGTGATGTTACAGTAAATGGAGAGAGACTGGAATTGGTGAGAGAGGTCAAATACGTGAGCACAGTGATAGAAAAGAGAGGAAAACGTGCAAAAGAAGTGGAAAATAGAGTGACACAATGATGGAAATTTCATAGCTGGTGCAATGAAAACCTTGATAAGAAACAGAGGCTTGAGTGTTACAGCTGCACGAGGCTTACATGAAGGAGTGTTAGTGCCAACTTTAACAAATGGATTTGAGACTATGGAGTGGCATGAAAATGAAGTCATGAGTAAGAGCAGTGGAGACGGGACTGCTGAGGAATGTATGTGGAGTACAGAGTGGATAGGATAAGAAATAATGTGATTCGTGAAAGATGTGGAGTGAAGAAGTCTGTTGATATCAGAATCGAAGAGAGTCTACTGAGATGGTATGGTCATGTGGAGAGAATGAACAACAATACAGTGGTGAAAAGAAGTATATCTGAGCGAATGTGAGGGAGAAAGGAGGTGAGGTAGGCCAAAGAAAAGGTGGAGGGATATGGTGGATAAGTGTGTGAGGAAGAGAGGTTTGGAGTCGGTGAGGCTAGAGGACTGACAAGAGATCATGCGGGTTGGATGAATATTGTAAGGAGCGCATGATCAGGGATTTGGCACCCCTTTTAATGTGACAGCGTCTGGATTGACTATCGGATATGTTCATGTGAAGCTACAGAATGTGGTGAATGTTTTTGGCGTATCAGATAGAGCCAGGATTCCGGAGGCTTGAATGGTAAGCAAATGGAAGTATGGCCTGTTGGACTGGGCAAATCTGGGCTGTCTGAACATTGCTACTCCCCACCCTACCCTAAGGTGGGAAAGGAGGTCTGGATGTTGATGATAATACATGTGTAATAACACAGTTGGCCTTCTGAGATGACATGGAATATTACCTACCCACTTAGTACCTTATATGTATTGAACACTGTCATCACTATTTATATTATTACAAATGTGTTCAGAGAGAGTACTGTACACTGTAGAACCATAATTGCCGAACTCATCATTAAAGACTTCACTAATTATCAATTTCTTCCTAAAAAAATAGCCAGAAAAATACAGAAAATAAACTTGGGGAATATGAACTGAATTAGTATGGTCTTTCTGCTGAAAATTAAGCATACATTTAGCGCCCGTTCTTTTTCGTTTTTGTGTGTCTGTATTTGTGAGAGAGAGAGTACTGATGCAAACAGTAATGTATTCCATTAACCCGTTGATAACCCCAGGCGCTGAACAACCCTTTACAGCACCGGTGTCAGTGACACTGAGTTAGTGTGAGCTATTAAAAACTCTGAACAATTGTGGGAAGGGAACAAAGGTCACTGGTACAGTATGTTTACACAACTCTACACTACCATCCCATGCACTCAGGCAAAACGCTTAGTCTCAGACGTTTTTGCCCATATGCCACATGCACCGTAATTTTATTAATTCTTTTGTGAATCATAGGATGGGTTTAGGAAGCTAAAATATATATTGCTAGGTGCACCAGACAATTCTCTTAACATCTTTAAGAAAAATAAATTGATTTTAAAACTCTTAAAAAATTGTTTCAGGGCTGGCCAGGGGTGCATGCAAATTTCTGTACCTACGGCCATTAAGGGGTTAAGCTGTTAAGCCATACCTACGATTGTCAGCTCGATGGAAGAAACTTACTCTACATACTCAAAGATGGATTTCATTTCCCAATTTCCCAACTGTAGGTTAGGTTAGATCTACTTAATTTATTAGGTACAGTAAACTAGGTTAGATTAGGTTTAGTTAACCACTTAGGAAAGTCCCTTCCACCATTACATTCATGAATTAAACAAGAGTAGTCACAGATGAATGGCTAAAAACAATGGGGAAACAGATTTAACAAGAAACAGGGAAGTGGAGGAGCGATTGGGTAAATATAGATTGGAGCAGATGGGGGACGTGGAAGGTGTGTGCAAGATATTCACAGAAGAAATCGGTGCAGCATGTGAGGTGGTGTGTGGGGTGAAGAGAAGACAAAAGGGGGTTCAGGGAACAGCATGGTGGAAGGAAGAAGTGAGAGAGGCTGTGGCACAAAAGAAGAAACCATATAATGAGTGGATGAGGAACAGGGGCGTCGAAGAGGCTGAGAGACGGACGACAGAGTTATATGTACAGAGGAGGAGAGAGGTGAAAAGATTAGTAAGAGAGAGGAAGAAGAGAGTGGATGAGGAATTTGGAAGGAATTTGAGTGCAAAGTGGAGGGAATGTAAGTAAATGTTCTGGAAGGAGGTAAAGAGAGCTAGACAGGGTGCAAATGAAGTCAGTGGGGGTGTGAAAGATAAAAATGGTAGATTACTAGTGGAGAAGGGAGAAAAAGTAAACAGATGGAGAGATCACTTTAATGAACTGTTGAACATAGAGAATGAAGTAATGCAAGTATAAGTGGCTGGGGAATGGCGGGGAGAAGGAGGGTTGTGAGAAGAGAGGAAGAAATCAGTAGGGTGGAAGTGGTGGAAGCAATGAAGAAAGTTAAAATGGGGAAAGCTCCAGGAATTGATGGAGTGTGTCGTGAAATGCTGAAGCATGGGGGAGAGATAGTAACAGAATGGATGTTGAAGGTGTGCAGATTGGCTTGGGAGGAGGGTAGAGTCCCGGAGGATTGGAAGTCAGGTATAATTATTCCTCTGTACAAAGGAAAAGGAAAAAAAGCAGTGTGTGGTAATCACAGGGGCATTTGCCTTCTCAGTGTAATAGGAAAAGTATATGGTAGGATACTTATCGATAGAGTTAGGGAAATAACAGAGGAATTAGTTGTAGAAGGACAGGGAGGTTTTAGGAAGGGAAGAGGTTGTGTAAACCAGATATTCATTCTTAGATCCTTAGTGGAAAAGTTTCTAGAGAAGGGCAAGAAGTTGTATGCAGCCTTC
>JAGKTI010040599.1:0-10376 GCA_018397915.1 Birgus latro
AGATTTAAGAAGTGGAGAGATGGTATGGGGTACAAGGGCTTAAGGGTAAATGCAGATAAAACAAAAGTGATGATATCTAGGGTTGGTGGCGGTACAATCAGAGGAGAGGGAGAGTGGCCATGTGCAGTTTGCCACATGGGTGTGGGAAGTAATTCCATCTTGTGCAGTGTTTGTGATAGATGGGTGCACAAGAGATGTAGTGGTATTAGAGGTAGACTGCGAGATAATGCTGATTTCATGTGTGTGGTGTGTCGGGGAGAGCAGGTGGAGATTGTTAGGTGTGAGAGGGTTGAATTTGCAGTTGAATTTGCAGGTGAGTCTCTTGAGTATGTGGAGGAGTTTTGTTATCTGGGAGACATGTTATGTGCCGGAGGTGGGGCTGGAGTTAGCTCGGTTGCTAGAGTGAGAAGTGGTTGAAAGAAGTTCAGGGAGCTGTTGCCTCTCCTGACGATGAGAGGACTCTCCTTACGTGCTAAGGGGTCTTTGTATGCAGCATGTGTTAGGAGTGTGATGCTGTATGGTAGTGAGACCTGGGCAGTAAAGGAAGAGGACATCCGCAGGTTTAAACGTACAGAAATGACAATGATTAGGTGGATGTGCAGTGCGTCCCTGCATGCAAGGCCTGGGGGGGCTGGGTTTACGATAGAAGAGTTGAGAGGTAGGATGGGACTGGAGTGTATTGGTGTTGTGATGAGGAGAGGTAGGCTGAGGTGGTTTGGACATGTGGAGAGGATGAGGGATGATAACTGGGTGCAGAGGGTGAGAAGTATTAATATTGGGGGAGAGGTTGGGAGGGGTAGACCGAGAAAGACATGGGACGAGGTCATTAAATGTGACTTAAGGGTTAAGGGACTGAATAGGGAGGCTGCCAGAGATCGAGCAGCGTGGAATTTGGGTTTATGCCAGGCGGGGGACCACTGATGCCATAATCATTGTTCGACAGCTTCAGGAAAAATATATTGGAAAGAAAAGGGAATTGTATTTTGTTTTTGTTGATTCGGAAAAGGCCTTTGACAGAGTCCATAGAGAGGTGGTAAAGTGGACAATGAGAAAGCTACGGTTGGAAGAGTGGCTGGTTAGGGTGGTTATGGCCATGTACGCACCCAGGTAGGAGTGAATGGAGTTTTGAGTGATGAGTTTTCCGTTAATGTTGGTGTGCATCAGGGGTCAGTTTTGAGTCCCTTGTTGTTTATCATGGTGCTTGAAGCCCTCTCACTTGACTTCAGAGATGGACTCCCATGGGAGATGTTGTATGCTGATGATTTGGTATTGATTGCAGAGAATGAAAAGGAGGCGGAAGAAAGACTTAAGAAGTGAAGAGATAGTATGGGGTACAAAGACTTAAGGGTAAATGCAGATAAAACAAAAGTGATGATATCTAGGGTTGGTGGCGGTACAATCAGAGGAGAGGGAGAGTGGCCATGTGCAGTTTACCACAAGGGTGTGGGAAGTAATTCCATCTTGTGTAGTGTTTGTGATAAATGTGTGCACAAGAGATGTAGTGGTATTAGAGGTAGACTGCGAGATAATGCTGATTTCATGTGTGCGGCGTGTCGGGGAGAGCAGGTGGAGATTGTTAGGCGTGAGAGGGTTGAACTTGCTGGTGAGTCTCTTGAGTGTGTGGAGGAGTTTTGTTATTTGGGAGACATGTTATGTGCCGGACGTGGGGCTGGAGTTAGCTCGGTAGCTAGGGTGAGAAGTGGTTGGAAGAAGTTCAGGGAGCTGTTGCCTCTCCTGACATTGAGGGGACTCTCCTTATGTGCTAAGTGGTCTTTGTATGCAGCATGTGTTAGGAGTGTAATGCTGTATGGTAGTGAGACCTGGGCAGTAAAGGAAGAGGATATTCGCAGGTTTAAACGTATAGAAATGACAATGATTAGGTGGATGTGCAGTGCGTCCCTACGTGCAAGGCCTGGGGGGGCTAGGTTTACGATGGAAGAGTTGAGAGGTAGGATGGGACTGGGGTGTATTGGTGTTGTGATGAGGAAAGGTAGGCTGAGGTGGTTTGGACATGTGGAGAGGATGGGGGATGATAATTGGGTACAGAGGGTGAGAAGTGTTAATATTGGGGGAGGGGTTGGAAGGGGTAGACCAAGAAAGACGTGGGACGAGGTCATTAAGTGTGACTTAAGGGTTAAGGAACTGAACTGGGAGGCTGCCAAAGATCGAGCAGCATGGAGAGCCGCCATTAGGTGACCAAGGCCGACGCATGCAAGCATGTTGGAGCCTTGAAAAACGAAATGAAACGAAACGAAGGATTGCCACTAAGCCTCATAATTGTCCTCATTACAAATCAAGCAAGAATTTGACCTAAACAACATGTGAATAATGGCCGCCCAGCATCATGCATATTTCGTCACGAGTTACTTTCGGCACTCATTAAAAAAAAAAAAAAATGCAGTGTGAAATTTTTGAAAGCCATTTAGTCATCAGCAATAAAGGAAAAAAAAAGATACTTGCTGGTGGTACAAAGGTGGTACTGGAGGTACATGGCTTCTAATATTACTATTAACTATCATGAAGTGGTACAGAAAAGCTTACTTCTGCATGCAAGGCCAAGGCCTTCAAAACTGTAAATGATGGCTGTATCTTGCAATTTCCTACCCACACTGCTGTATCACTTTTGCACCCACTCTCCACAAATGTCACACAATACTATCAACCTCTTTCCTGCATAAGGCACAAGTTCTTGCCCATTGTTCACCACTGAGCCACTATCCACTCCACTAATATAACCTTTGCCTTTCTTGCATTTATTCTCAGTCCCTTTAACTGCATATCTTTCCTCCACTTTCCAATCACCTCGCCACTTAGCACCAAATAAATTATATACAGCAGCTCCCACAGCAACTCAGCCCTCAGATCCCACAACAATACATCAAACAACTTGTTACAGAAGGAGGCTTAAGGCATATCCCTGGTGCACAATTACCTTTGCTATAAACTCCTCTCAAGTCTAACCACATTCAGATATTATAAAACTATCCTAACTTAAACTCACAAATCTAGTCCTACCCTGCCCTGATCTAAATTTCCCTGCCTTGCCGCACCTTATAGAGCAGTGTGAGGACAGCACGGAGCCAGTAACGGCGAGGGTGTGGTTGTAGGGCCCACAATGTAAATGTTGGGTGGCGCAGGTCAGGACTACGATGTGGTGCAGGGCAGAACTGCAGCACAGGAAGGCATGTGGGTAGCAGCAGTGTGCCCATGTTGAAGTTGTGGTCTAGCACATGGCACAGGTTGGACAGGAATGCATTGAATACTGGTGAGGATCTGCAGAAGAGAAAGTATGCTGCTATATATATGGAAAACAAAATGAGAGGAACAGAAAGGAAGAATATACTTGGAGGATAAAAAGAAAGAAAGGCAGACTGCATATGGAAAAAAGAGAGAGGGAAAGGAAGAATATACAGTGATACCTTGGTTATAGGTAAGTTGGTTATCATGGCTTTTGTTATCATTGCTAGATAAAATCTGCTCCTTTGCTGTAAGTTTTTTTTTTTCTAAGAAATATTAACTTGTGTGCCTGAGCTGATAATGTTGATGCAGTGCCTGTGGTTTCTGACTGCTTTGAGGGATCTGAAGTTGAGGCCCTTATCGAGGAGTTAATCCCAGGCGGTGATCATTAACTTTCTACCCCCCAGCCCTGGAGCCCTTTACCTCAAGCCCACCCCAAGTCTCTCCAAGGTATGTGTACCCAGTAACAGACTTAATATTCTTCCTTATTGTGTCTTTTTCATCACTTTCTATTAATCTAGCCTTGTCTATGTGTGTTTCTGGTACTTAACATAATGGTAATACTATGTACTGTATGTACAGTATTTCGTAAGCCTACTTTATTGCAAATGGCAAAATTAGGGTTTGAGCTTGGGGTGCCTGGGAACAATTAGGATAAATCCCATATGTTTTGTGCATTTATCATACACCATGTCAACCACCAATTATGCACAATAACTATGGTATCACTGTATATGGATGAAGGAGACAGAATGAGATGGAATATATTGTATTTGGAGGAGAGAGATAAAGGAGGATTATGCAGTAAGTCCTCATTAAAAGCCACTTTTCTGACACTTTTATTTTTGCTGCAAATGTAAAGATAAAGGTGAAGGAAGACACCATGAGAAACCTAGCCATGGTGCTCATTTCCATAATGCTGACCTTTTGGCCTGTGGTCACCCATTATCCTGGGATACAGGGCAAATGCATCATCCAGGTCACCACATGTACCTTTCTTAAGTGTTACCCAAGGAACTCATTTTACCTACCAACCCAGAAAGCATGGATGGGCACCTGAGTTGAGTGATAACTGCTGTCTGCACGAGGATTTGAACCCTAGCAATGATGGGCCAGCAGCTTTGCACTCGGTGATGCTAACCACTAGACCATCATGGCAATGGCTGAGTTGTCCATAGTAAATTTTGGAGTAAAAGAAAAAAGTTCCACTGCTACCTATAATGATGACTTGCCATCTTCCTTCAATTAACAAAAAAAAGATACTGTACTTTATAACAAATCTCTAACTTAGAATGAGAACTGCATACAGAGATGAAGTTGGTTTAAATGGACTGATAACACTAATGCGAGTTTATCTGAGTGTTTGTGTGTGAGGTGCCTGGTGGTCTAGTGGTTATGTAACAACCGCAATGAAACTTAAATTAATCACTGGTCTGACCGGGATTCAATCTCAGGCCCTCGTGCTTCAAACGTGTGCACATTACCACTGAGCCAAAGAGAGGATCCCTGCTTTGACTCTAGGCAACGCGGGCTTTTATAGACCCCATTACATCACTCTTTTCTCCCTTTGGTAATTAATTTGGTGAGTTTTGAAGACAAAGTAGCGTAGCATCGGAGTCCACCACTGGGGACACGGTAGACCACACCGAACAGCTCATCCCTGAGATGTAAGGACTAGGGCGCTGTCAGCTACCCAACAACATCATTGCCCTCCAAGCCTCGCCTCACATCCCACACAGCTGCCAACCAATGTAATAACCGAACTGAGACTTAAATTAATCACACTGTCTGGCTAAAATTCAATTTCAGGCCCTCGTACTTCATACGCACACACGTTACCACTGAACCAAAGAAAGGATCCCCTGCTTTGACTCTAGGCGATGTGGGCTTTTACAGACCCATTAATATTTAGAATGCCCTAGTCTGAATGGCGGCCTTCTACTGGTTCAATCCTTGCGAGATGATGGGAGATTTTTGTAACTTGACACCATCAAGGGAAGTAGGAGTGCCAGCTATCCTTAACCTCTGCCATGCTGATGATATGTAAGGTAGTTTACCTCTCCTGAATCATTGCTTTACAACCAATGTAAATTGTGCCTCATATGAGGCTTCCAGCATGGCCTGTGCGGACCTTCCTTGTGCCTCATATAAGGTTTGCAGCTCAGCAAGGATTAAATGTACTAAAGATGTTCATTCTCATGAATGGAGTCAAATGGGATTGGCTGTTACCACTTACCCTGACATGAGGACTTACTGTATATTATTCTCTTCACTTACTATACTGAACAAGCTGGTTTTCAACATAATAACCTACCTTAGCCTGATGACCGGAAGTCTGTCCATGACCTACCTTAGCAGGTGTTTGTATGCTCCCTGCCCTGATGTTTTTGTGTTTGCATATAACTATCTTAGCTGATGTTTGTATGTGACCCACCCTTGTGCTTGTATCTATGTATAACCTACCTTAGCTAATGTTTGTGTGTGCATGACCTACCTTAGCTGGTGTTTGTGTGTGATCTACCCTGGTGCTTAAGTGTAATCTACCTTTGCTGATGTCTGTGTATGAGTAAGTGTGCATTGTCAGGGGAATTTTTATATATTTCAAAAGATAAGTGTATAATTCAAAAGATAAATGTGATATTGTATAATTCGAGTATACAATATATAGCTATGTGTGCTAAGAATGACTATCGAGTCATTTACTACGAGAGAATAGACTCGTGAAATCAAGTAGCGATTTCACTTTATGCTGGCTTACTTCGCCAATTCTCTAGAGTCGAGAATTTATAGACTTTCTCAACGGTACACAGCAGAGACTAGACGCTCAAGTAGGCTGTAATATTGTACCGTTGGCCTCTGAGAAAGTTAGTTTCTCCCCTTAACATTCAAAAATGATAATAATAAAGATAAACAGGATCTTGGCTGAGCCAAACTCCTAGCTAGCACAACGGATTTAAGGATTAATGCCAAAAGCTGGCATAAGTACCAGTCGTGATTTAATACAAAGAGTTGTGCTAACGTGGAGTAGCAAAACTGTATTAAATATGTGGGAAAATTAAACACGACTGTTACATTTAACAAAGCTCAAAAAACAAACTGTAAATTTATTGAATACAAGTAAATAAATTTAGGTTACATGACTCCAATTCAAATCAAAGGAAGGGAAATGCACTCACTCACTCAGACAAACAGCTAAATATCTCAAAAGCTTAAGCCTAGGAAAACAAGAAAATACTAATCAGTATGGATGAGACCGAGCTGCTACGACGATCACCAAGGGGGTGGGAGCCACGACGATACACACCAACACAAGCTGAGATCTGAAATCGCTAAGAAATCACTCAAGCCTCTCAAGGCGTACCGCGACGCGCCGTGTCTACAGACAGACTGAGCTCTGATTTGAATCCACGGTGCGAGGAGCGTGGGAAGGGGCGCGTGCGGCGTATAACGGCTCAGAGCGGGACCGATAATTCAAAAATTATCGCTCAGAGGAACGCACCACCCGCACACAAAAACAATTACTCGCGGAAGAATGACGAAAGTTTTGACAACTTGAGCGAATACAAGCACGCGAGCGGACGGTTTGAGAGAATGAGCGAAACATCGTACATTTCATAATAACTCGTTCCTCCCGCAAAATCACTCGATGTCACGATTTACTTAACATGATGTTACGATGTAGAAAATTTGTGACATGCATGACCTACCCTAGCTGAGGTCAGCTGTGTCCTATTTAAGTCTAGTGTTTGTGTGTATGTGTTAGTGTGTGTTTGTGTTATTACTTTAGCCTGGTGTTTATGGATGATTGTGTGCATTTGTGCAGCCTACCTAAGCCTAGCATTTATGTGTATGTATATACCTAGTTGTATTTACCTATTTGTGATATAAAGGAAATGAGCGACACTCGTGATGTCCCATCTCTGTTTCTCAATGTCAAATTTTCCTCTGAACTCATTTAAGTTTATAGATTGGACGATCTCTTTGTACAGGCTTTTCCACAGGGCTGAGCATCTATATCAAAAACTATATTTCTTGATATCCTTCAAGCAACTTGGCTTTCTCAGATTCATTCCTTGTCCTCTTGTTACTCTCCCATCCCATAGAAACAGATCTCTGTCAAATTTTTCTACTCCCATCATGGCCCTGAACACTGCAATCATGTCACCCCTCTCTCTCATTTCTTCTAAGGAAGGCAGGTCTAGTTTTTCCAGCCTTTCCCTGTACAAATGATCTGCCAAGCTAGAGACCATTTTGGTTGCTGTTCTCTGTATTCTCTTGATCTTGTTTATATCTTTCTTTTTGTGTAAGGACCACACTACTGCTGCATATTCCAACCAGGGGTGGATTATGGCCACTAACAATTTTTTCTATCTATCTATTGCCAGACGCCATAATCCCATAAAGGGTGGCCATTTGACTCTGAGTTATTTGTTTTACAGGGAGGGGCACTAACCCTCCACCAACCCACTTGTTGACACGTAGGGAGCACGTATGGTTTGGTTATATGGTTACCACCCAGAGTTGTAAATGGTTTCTTGGCTTACAGGAAACCATTTGGCTTGTCACTCAATGTAAAGCCACCTGTAAAGGAAAGAAAAGCAATAAGAAGTGACAGGAAAGATGGGAGAAATAGGAAGTGAGGAGGGTAGGCACAGAAAAAGATTGATAAAGGCTAAGGAGGAAGTAGGCAGCACTACATCAAATGAGAGGAAGAAGTAGGCAGCACTACATCAAGTGAGAGGAAGAAGTAGGCAGCACTACATCAAGTGAGTGGATGATGGTTGCCACCACCTACCACAATTTTTTCATCATCTCCTAATCCATTTAATGAAATGCTATTCTTATGTTAGTCAAGAGATTATACGTCTCTCTGTCTTGTTAATATGTTTTTCAGGTGACAAACTATCCTGGACCAACACTCCCAAATCTTTCTCTTCTCCCACTTTTGTGAGTGGTTCATTACCCATCAAATAATTCAGTGATGGCCTCCTGGTATTTTTACCCATTTCCAATATTTCACATTTTATTGCGCTGAATTTCATTTCCCACATCCAGCTCCAATCATGAATCCTATCCAGGTCCTCCTGCAGCATTATACAGTCTTCTTCAACTTCTACTCTCATCAAGATCATTGCATCATCAGCAAACAGACTTGAATAACTGTTCATTCCATCTACCATACTGTTTACGTAAATCAGGAACGTTACTGGCCCTAACATCAAGCCCTGTGGGACTGTTACTTCCCTCCATCCAGACATCTTGTCCTTTATTACTGTCTTCATTTGTCTGACTCTCAAGAAGTCTCTCATCCACTCGAGGAGTTTTCCCTTCAGTCCTCCTATGTGCTCCTTTTTCCACATTAGTCATTTCTGGGGTACCTTGTCAAAGGCTTTCTCCAAATCTAAATACACACAAACCACCCAACTGTCTCTCTTCTGTAGCACGTCAATAATTCTTAAGTAAAAGCTCAACAAGTTGGAAATGCACAACCTTCCACTTCTGAATCCAAACTGACTTTCAGCCAAAATGTTTTTCAGGATTCTCTCGCACAATTCTGCGACTATGCTGGTCAGGGGCACTGGTCTATAAATCAGGGGTTCTCCCCTGTTTCCTCCCTTATAAATTGGTATCACATTGGCCCCTCTTCCATTCCCAAGGCACTCTCCCTTCTTCCAGAGAACACACAATTAAACCGTGAATCTTATCCATCAGCTGTTTTCTGCATTCCTTCAGTACCCAATTAGAGAAACTGTCTGGTCATGGGGCTTTCCTTACATCTTGAGTTCCCAGTAATTAATACACTTCCTGCACTTCCACTTTTATATCTTTTATCACTACATTTATAGTCACTCCCTCCCCCTCCACAAAATCCCTTTCTTTAGGGAAAACCGACTGGAAACATTTGTTCATTACTTCAGCTTGCATTGCCGCATCTTCATAGACATCTCCTTCTACTTTCAGTATGGCGATTCCTTCCTTTTGTTTCAATTTGCCATTAACAGATCTATAAAACAATTTGGGTTCTTCCTTACATCTGTCAATTATACCTTTGTCAAAGCTTCTTTCTTCCTCTCAATGTGATCTTGTATATTCATTTCTAGTTCTTCTATGTTCTATAATTACCTCTCCTTCTCCAGTTGTTCCAAGCACTGTCCCTCTCTTTGTTTGCTATCATACACCTTCTATTAAATCAATCCTTTTCCCTGTTTTCTTTCCATCTTACTCTTGGAACATATTTTCCACTCCCGAATTAAAGAGGTCTAGAAAGTTATCCCCCTTCCTCTGCAACTCTCTTCTTGCTCTGAATTTTCTCCAATCTGTATTTTCGAAAAATTAACTCAATCCTGTAAAGTTTGCTTTCCCAAAGTTGTACCTTTCCTGCTTATAATGCTCATCTCTTGGCACCACGTTCCCTTTTATCATCTGGAACTCAATGACCACATGCTCATTTTCTCAAGTTCAACACAGATATTTCAAAGATTCAATAATGTCAGGTTCTTTGGTTAACAGTAAATCTAGTCTTGCTGGTGTGTCATCTCTGAATCTTGTCTCTTCTTTCACCCACTGGGTCATTATATTATTCATTGCTATAGTTAACAACACTGTGCCCCATGAATCTTCACTGCCTCCTGAGTCCCATTCCTCCCAGTTCATATCTTTACAATTAAAATCACTCATCAGAATTATGCTGTTGCTTTTCTCAATCACTTTCCATAGATATCTAACCATGTCTGACAAAATCTCCAGGTATTCATCGTCATTCCATACCCTTGTCTATTTTTAACCAAGTTGAAATTAGTCCATTTAGCATATGCCAATTTTGATCTTTTTGCATTGTTTTTAATTCTGTCCTTCTCTCACCCTCTCTCCTCTTTTGTGTGTATGTACCTATTTGTATTTACCTATTTGTAGTATACAGGAATTGAGCTAAGCTCGTGTTGTCCTGTCTCCATATCTACATTCATCTAATCTAGTTTTAAATACATGAATGTTTTTCGCCTGCACCACCTCTTCGTCTAAGTCATTCCAAATACTTATGCTTCTATTCGGGAAACTGAACCTTTTGAGATCATTAAGACATCTACTTTTCCTCAACTTGAAGCCATGACCTCTTGTTCTTCCATCATCCAATACAAAAA
>JAGKTI010040600.1:0-10376 GCA_018397915.1 Birgus latro
TGAGGATGAGGACCAAGAGGGGGAATATCGACTAGGAGGGGTGAGAAGAAGAAGGACGAGGTGTAGGAAAAGAGAGTATGATGATGAGGATAATGAGGATATGTTTGGAAGAGTGAGGAGGAGATGGTAGGATAAGGAAGAGGAATAATTAAAATGAGGGATGAGAGTGATGATGATGATGAAATATTAGGAAGAGTGACTAGGAGGAGTTGGAAATGATGAGGGAAAGTAGTAATTAAGATGATGGTGATGATGATGTTGAAGATGTGTTCAGAAGAGTTAGGATGGATGAGGGAGAGGAGTAATTACGATGAGTGATGATGATGATGGTGAGAAGGAGTACAAAGGAGAAGGAGGAGGAGCAGGAGGAGAGGGAAGGAAGACGAGCAATTAAGATGAATGATTATGATGTATTAGGAAAAGTGAGAAGGAAAGGTTACGAACGATGACAGAAGGGGGTAATTAAGGTGAGTGATGATTATAATGATGATGGTGATGATAATGATGAGGATGAGAAGAAGGAGCAGGAGGGGGAAGGACGAATAGCAACTAAGGTGAGTGATGATGATGCAGAGGAGTAGGAGGAGGAGGAGGAGAAAGAGTTAGGAAGGATGAACATGAGGAAGAGAAGCAAGGCTGAAGAGGAGGAGGAAGAGGAGAAGCAACAATAAACGGGAAAGCAAGCCGAGAAGGATAGCCTGGTGTGAGACTAACTAAGAGGGAAACGGGTTGGCAGGAAGGAGGAGTTGGCAGGAAGGAGGAGTTGGCAAGAAGGGGGAGCTGGGTAGGACCTAGCACAAGGGAGCTGGTAGGTAAAGGACAGCAGGAGAGAGGAGTTGGTTGGAAGGAGAGTTGGTAAGAAGGGAGGTTAGTAAGGAGATGGTGAGAAGAGGAGTACCAGGTGAGTATTAAAAGGGGCGATCAGCCAGCTAGTATGAATAATTAAAAGAAAGAGTGAGGAATTATTAGTGTCGAGGAGTGAAAAGTAAGAAGGAAGAGTTGAAATCAGAATCAGTTAGACTGATCGATTTTGTTGAAAGATGCAAGTTAAGTCTGGGACAGCGGGAAATTTGCAAGGATATATGACAGCAACAAATCAGAAGAGCCAGTAGTTAGAAGACAGAATACAAATGAAAAAGTGACAGGCTAATGTTGCCTTGTTGAGGAATGCCAGTTACGTTTGGGGAAAATTGTGAAAGAAAATATGCCAAGAACAAATTAACAAGGCGATTGGTTAGTTGGGATGCGTATAGAAGAAATACTATGCTGCTACCTAAGATTTTGCTTCAGCATGGAAATTATTTTTTGGATCACGTAAAGACAGTTTGGCAGAGAAGGAAATCTGAAAGAGAACGAATAGTTTGGAGGTAAAATAAAAGGAGAAATATAACTTGAAGAACGACTAGTTAGCGGCAATGGTAAAAATATGAAAATTAAGGCAAATAGATTTAGTTTAGGGTACAATTATATTAGATTTAGCAAGAAACATGCAAAACAATTTATCAGAGGAAGAATATAGAAGCAGAGCATCGTTAAGTTAATAGCAATAAAAGAAAATTAGTCCACTGATGGATTTTGCACAAAAGTACGAGGTGTGAGAGAGAATTTGCAAGGCAATACAGATATGGTTAGACGTAAAACAAAAGGATAGAATGAACAGCAATAATGTGAAAAACCATTAGGCTGATGGATTGTTCACAAGCGTACGAGTTACGTCAGGGATTACGAGAAATATGCAGGACAATTTAGTAGAGTTTCTAAGCCGAACAAAAAGTTAGAAGTAATAATAATAAAGAAAAATGCTATTATTCTGATGGATTTTTGCACAAGGGTACGAGTTATGTCGAAGATTGCGAGAACTGTGCAAGGCGATACGGCAGTAGGACGAGATACGAGAGGACGTGGGATTTATGTACCCCCAGCACTTTATATATCTCACGGTTTATGTACGACAACGAGAAATGCCGAGAATCCACGGGCAAGTGTGTGATCAATTTCGCATTAAGTTATAAATCACCTTCCCCCACCCCAGCCACCACCACCTTGGCCTGTCATCTTGAGCTGGACATTGAATATAACTTACCTGTCACACCTATCATTAACCCCCTCCCCCCACACTTTCTTCATTTATGCCCCTCCCACCACCATTTCCCCATCTTAATCCCTCCCACCCCCATCTTCCCCACCTCCCACCCCACGCCTCAGTCTTATCCTTCCTACCCTAATTGCCACCTCCATCTCCATCATCTCCCTCATCGTATTTACAATCCTCCCACCCCGTGCCTCACATGCCTACCTCTTCCATCCTCTTTCTCCTCTCCGGCTGCCTCTCCCACACCACCGTCTCTTTATTCCCTTCGGTTGTCCCTCCCTTTCATTTCCCTCTCTTTTATGCACTTCCCACCCCCTTTTTCTGTCCCTTTTAAACCCATACCTCTCTCTTAAATCCCTCCACTTTCCTCGGCATCCCCTTTCCCCACAGCAATCCTTCTTCCTCCCTATACACCCTACCCATCCCTAGTCCTTACTTCCCACACCTCTCCCTCTTCTTCTCTCTTACACCCCTCCAAGTCCCAGTCGTCCTCTCTCTTTCACCGCGTCCGCCCTCTGCTTTTCCCTCCATCACCCCTCCCATACCATTCCTTCTCCTCTTTCTTTCACCCTTCCCCTCTCTGTTTCACCCATCCCACTCCGCTCCCCTTCGCTTTTACACCTCTCCCGCCCATGCTTCTTCCTCTTGCAAGTCTCCCATCCTCGCACTTCTCCTATCTCATCTCCCTCTCTTTTTTTTTTTCCTCCTTTCTTTCTTACACTCCTCTCAGTTTCCCCTTCCATCTCTTTCCTCCCTTGCACACCCCTCCCACACACTTTCCCCTCATGCTTCCCTTTCTCTCTGCTACTCCCTTCTCGCATCTCCTCTCACTCTAATACACTTCCCTTCCTCATCTTACACCCCAAACTCCTCCTCTCGCTCTCACCCCCCACACCATGGGAACACCCTTGCCTTCTCCTCATATTTATAGTCCCTTATTTCTCTCTTTCATACCCCTCATCTATAATCCCTTCAGCCCGAGTACGTACCATTCAATATGTTCTGGTTTCTGTAGACGATTTTATTAATCTTGATCAAGGCTTTTTGTAGTGAAGCGATAGTGAAAAAATGCCTAACCCAAAAGTTCGAAGAGTTAAGGGGAAGAAAAAATCATCTGGACGTAACTGATATAAAAGAAACAATAGATCCACGTCATCAGAGGGAAGAAGCTTATTTCAGTTTTATAATTTCTCTGCCCAGTACTTGTCGTCCTTTACTTAGAAACCGTAAGTCCTCGGTCTAATACCCTAATTCCTCTTTGTAATACCTCTAGTCTTTAACTTAAATGTCCCAACTTCTCTGATGCCTCTTACCTGTAACCTAGATATCCCAAGTCCTTTCTTTGTATCCTAACTTCTCTCCTACACCTCATCCTCAACACACACCCTAAAGTTTCTCTAAAAATCCTCATTTTTTACCCAGATAACCTCACGTTTTTTTTTTTCAGTTACCAGTCATCTTTAATCTAGACACTCATTCTCCTCTACAGTATCCCTCACAATTACTCTCGATGCTCTAACCTATATCTAATTTCCACCGTCTTTAACTTCAACTTCTCTAATGCTCTACATCTTTAACCCTGATACCCATACTCCTCTCTAATACCTCTCACCCTTCAGTACTTTAACCCCAGTCCCTAATACCCAATTTACCTAGACGTATTTTATTTCCCGTTATCGTTTTAATCTTTCTCTGTTGATCGTTTTAATCTTTCTGTTTCCGAACGATTCTACTCAGTTCAGAGGAGATTGTTCGCACTGGAGATGTTAAATATACCCTTCATCTTCTCCTTAAACACAAAAGGATTTTCCTAAGTTTAAAACATTATCCCACTGTAATTAGAATAATATTATGGTATTAATGGGGTTAACCTGGATACCTTTCAGCTTAAATCTAGTCTCACCTCTCGTATTCTGCTGCACCTTACTTAAGCCTAGATATGCAGGTCTACTCACATTAATTCCCATCATCTTTTATGCAGATACCCTCTCTCCTCAAAACTACCCTTCAGTATTAACTTAAAGCGTAGACATTCTCACTCTGCTATAAAGCCTCTCATCTCAAATCTAACCTGCTTCACTATTAGACCCTTCATATTTAACCTCGATATTCTTATTCTCTGTTACCCTTCATCTTCATCTCTGTCCCAGACATCCTTCCTCGCTCTGTTACCTATCATTTTTAACCAAGGTACTCTCACTTTTCAATACCGTACATCTTCAACCTAAAAACTGTGAATCTATAAATACTTCTTTTCTTTGACCTACTCCCACTCTAGAAATATCCTTCCCTTTTAAACCTACGCACTCTTCCTCTCTCAAAACACCCATCATTTTTGACACAGATATTTTCATTCTTAAATACTCCTCATATTTAGCCTAGACACCCTGACTCTTTAATAACCCCTCATCTTCAGCCTAGACACACCCATTCTATAAACCTCCCTCAGTTTTAGCCTAGACACCCACATTCTGTAATACTGCAAATCTTTAACCTAGATACCTTAGTCCTTATAATACCCATCAGCTTTAACCTAGACAGCCTCCTTGTATAATATCCCTAACTGTTAACCCTGACACCCCCATTGTGTAATAGCCCTCATCTTTAAACTTGACAGCTTCACTTCCCTGCAACACTCTGCAGCTTTAACATAGACACAGTTCCTCATGTACTTTCCCTTTACCTTTACCCAGATATTTGTAGATATTTGTACCTTTATGTGCTTCAGTTTGTATGACTGATAGCCAGAATTTGTCCTTTCCCTGAAGGCCAAGTACGAAGCAGGATGGAGTGCCTGAGGAGTAATGCATGTGACAGTGGAAGTGTTGTACTGACTGTGTGTGTAAGCATGTGATAAGACATTCTGCCTGCACTTCACTAACCTCTTCAATACGGTGTACCTATAGACAAATGTTTTTATTTTTATTTTTAGATTGACTTTCCTTTTTATGTATTTATTTTTTTCTTTTACTGGAGAGGTTGATACATGCTTCATTACTCCTTGAAGTAGTAGGGTAGGCTCCTGAAATAAGTAAAAAATCTGATAGGTTTAAAAGTATCGTATACATAAACGTCACTCTATCGACATAGTTATACATCCACTAGTGACAAATTCGGACGAGACTCAGGGCACTGGGGATCATGAGCGGAACACAACAACCACGGAGGCACCAAGGACCCTCCTAACCAGCGTACCTCCCAAACCCTCAGTTTAATAGCTACCACATAATCTCTCTCTCTCTCTCTCTCTCTCTCTCTCTCTCTCTCCATTGAACTAGACTCATGGGGCCACAGATCAAAATGTGAAAGCGATAACCTTTGAGCCACCGAAGCTCCACTCAACATGGTACCCCTGCTCTCAGTTCAAAAGCCACCCCTCTCATTTCTCATTTATTTTTTCCTGTGGCCTCGGCTCTACCCCTCCCCTCTCATTGGCGGATATGACACCTGGGCTAATTGATTGTCATTTGCGTCCCTCACCTGTCGCCCCTTTTATGTTACCCCTGTTCCCATTTATCACTCCGATATTTGGTGGCACTTTAATTTTCAACTTTTTCATTATTTGTAGCATCGACTACATCGTTTCCCCGTTTTTTACTTCCACATTTTCATTATCATCTTTGGCCAGTTTGCCTGTGTTGTCTTCTACCCGTGTTATCTCTTCAGGAGCCCTGTTCATAACAGTTTCTGAGTCTGAAGTGCGTTTTGCTGCTTTTACTTCAACTCATACTGCTGACAAAACTTTACGACCAAACTAGAATGAAAAGTAAATTGAAAATTAACGCAAAAAAAAATTATTATTGACAATATTTCATAGATGAGGATTAATATTGACCGCAGAAACTGCCTAAGATTCCTTTTGAATATAGTCCTTGTACTGTCATCTGAAATGCTACTGTTGTCATCTGTACCCATATCTAGTTTCATCTATAACGTATGTATCATCATTTGTATTCTTTTGCTTCTACGTTCTCTGTCTTGTGCTATCATCTGTCATGTTCTTGTCGTCAGCTGTACCCGTATCTACTTGCATCATCAGCTTTCACTTGTTGACGTGTGTCCTCCTAGGTACCTTCGATCTCTCTCCTGCAATCTCATCTATAATATTTTTGTCATCAGCTGTACCCATACCTATAATGTACCTGCCACGCGTGCACAAACCTGGTATCCATAATATGTCTTGCACCCTCCATGTTCCGCACTTAACACCTCTGCGCTTGGTGTATCTGAGTTTTTCATTTAAGCTAATACTAGAATATTTTGTTCAAAGAAGAAAAAGCGTAGTACTCATGAATTTAGAAAACTATTTCAGATGATATTTTTCTCCTACTGGCACACACATTTTTTTTTTGTTTTGTTTTAGGTTAATGCCAGACGACTTTATTCAGTCAAGAGAAATCGTGGCTGTGACCGCGATAGCCTATTATGCTCGACTGCTCGTGTTACTTGTAACTCCTGTATTGCCGGCCAGAATCTTGAACAAAAATTCTGTTCCCGTCATCTGTGTTCACTAAGGAATACAGCTTGGGGCCTGGATGCAGCCTCAAAAACTGGGAGTCGTATTTCTGGAGGAAGATTGTGACAGCTGATTCTGTTTGCTTAATGACCATCACGTAGTCGAAAGTTTTCATCTGCCTCTTTTTATCATTTGCATCCACCTCGATATCAGTATTCTCCCTTGTAATGTGCTTGTTAGCTACATAATATTATGGCACTGCCGGTACTTATACACTGTACACTGCAGGCCTACAGCACTTTCAGCCCTAGAGTGTAATCCGCTTGTCTCGTAAATTGAAACATTTAATATATTGTTTTATGTAAGGGTAGTGCTCCAAAGCCATACATTGTTATATATGTCATATCTAAAACAAAATTCCTCAGCTAGCATTTATTGCAATTAAATTATGACCATATTTTTATATATTTTCTCTTCTGGGAATTAGAGAACATCTGATGAAATTACCCCACCTTGCTAAAAATGAACCCTTCTACGATGCATAATCCCTCACTTGTCACCCGCTGGAGACATCCTAGCCATTTATAAAACCCCGTCTGTAACTCTAATGTCTCCGCATAGCACTCACACGTAACCTCTGTTTCACATGCATCGTTGACTGTAGCCCGCCTTGACCTTTGCCCTCACGTACAAGTTGCTTGCCACCTGATCCCTCATCTATAGCCTCTTTTGTCTCTTTAAATCTCCTTTGTACCCTGTTGTCCAACATCACATTCACATGTATCCTGCTAGTAACTTACCAGTCACTTCTTTTATCACCTAAAACCTAACCTATAATCCCTCTTGTCATTTTTAACCTCTCTTGTCCACTGGCTGAACCCTCATCTGTGACCTCTTGTCGTTTTTAATCTTGTTTGTATCGTGCTCCTCATATTCACCTTCATGTGTGGCTTAGATGTAACCTGTCACCTCTTTTGTCTCTTGAACCCGCATTGTAACCTCTCCTGTCATTTTATTCCCTCTTGTCACCTGAACCAGCACTGTAACCTCTCTTGCCATTTGCAACCTCGTTTGTATCCTGCTGTTCACCTTCGCCTTCAGGTGTAGCCTATTTGTTACCTGTACCCTCCCTCCCCTGTGATTCTCTTCCCCCCCCCAGCCACTCCCACCTTGTCCCCAGAATACCCGGAATACCCCCAAACATGTCACCAAGAATAAGCCATCATTTGCGACTTTAGTAATTGATGGTGGGTGTGGATGAAGACATAAGTTCTCCTCAAACCCCTACCTTTTCTCTCTTTCTGTCTATCCCTCCTCCTCTCCCCATCCCTATCTCTCCTACTCCTCTCGTTCCCCTTCCCATCTCTCCCCTCACTCCCCATCCGTCTCCTCCCTCCCCATGTCCTCCCTAGGTCGCGCCCTCTCTTTAGTGAGGGCGGGGTGTGGGGCGGCCTGTAATCTTGCTGTCGTTCCTTATCGTCTGTCGCACGGATTAATATCAATAACTCTAATAACAGCACGACACGAAGCCCCTCACTCACCCAGTGCCAGCCACTCCTCCTCCCCCCCTACAGACACCATCACCACCACTACCACCTACCACCACTGATACCTACCACCATCACCATTACCACTGGTACTTCCACCACAACCGCAACTACTAGCAATTCCACCACCACCACCACCACCACCACAGACACTTCCAGCACGATCACCATCATCACTTTTATCACTGGCACTTCCACCATCACCAACACCACCACCACCACCATTACCATTACATTTGCACCACAATCACCAGCACCACCACCATCATTGCATTACTCACCCCTACCCACCAGCAGCAATTCATCACCTTTATCTTGCTCCCTTAAAATAGCCTTTCCCTTTCCATTCCTGCACTCTGCCAGACCTTCCCACCGTCCTCCCACGTCCTTGTCATTAACTCTAACCCCTTCCAAGACCTTTCTCGTCGCTACTACATTCGTTCTTCTTTTCTTCCTACTCTCGTGTTGCTATTTACCCACCCAAACATTCAATTGATGACCTGGGTGTAGCATCGACTATTGCGGGGAAAATGAAGACAGCAAAAATCGACTGTCTGATTTGCTGATCCTTGGGCAGTCGACTGGCATTAATCCCAAGCCTTGTTCTTGCACTCTTGCTACGAGATCTCCTCCCGACGCGGTAAGACGCGTTCCTAGTATCCTACCCTTACTTATTTTCCCCATCCCTTCTTTCGCTATCCCAGCCAGTCTCCTGTTTCCTTGCTTTTTCCATATCAGTACTAATCATTCACCCAGCTCCTTCTTTCCACCTATATTTCACCATCTTTTCCAGTCCTATGATTTTGTTTTTCTTTTTGCCTCTTCCTTCCCACATCTTATTTCCACTTTTCTTTTCCCGTCACTTCCCTCTGCTCATTCTTTCCTTGCCTTTCATTATCCTTACCAGTTTTCTGTTTCCTTGCCCTTTCCACGCCCATTACACCATCTTGCTTTTTATCTCACTTACCATTTTCTTTACCTCCTTTGGAATAAGCACCGGAATCTACACCCAGACCGTGATGCTCTCCTTTGTTTTCCCTGCAGCAGTGTCATCTTTTTGTTTCTCTGTCCCTGTCTCTACCCCCCTCTCCACGTCTACGTTCCACACATTCTACATCCATTCCTTTTTCACACCTTATTACCTCTTCCATCGTTACATCACATAGACCGGTGGTGTCAAACTCAATCCTTCCCAAAGGCCACACTTCAGTTCTATTGATCGTCTGAGGGCCAAGTCTACTTAACCTTACCGAAATCAGCGTAGGCTAAGATATGCTTTGGTCAGGTAAGATTTGGTTCGGTTAGGTATGGTTAAGTTAGGGTTGATTAGGTTGTTACATTGTACAGATCATGCCAGGTTAGATTAGGACCGTTAGGCTGTGTATGTTTGGTTAAGTTAGGTTAGGTTCGTTAGATTAATTTAGGTTAGCTAAATGATATACAACAGAAATTAATGCTAACAATGAAAGACTCGCATAAAAAGAGAAAATAATAAATGTCATGAAAACAAAATGAACGTATGTTACTCCAAGATTAACAGTATAATTTAGGGTAGGCAAGGCTGAGTGAGGCTGGGTTAGGATAGCTAACGTTTTGTAATGAAAAGTATATTTAATTTATTACATGCAATTTTGTGACGGACTATCAACATCCCTTGTTTAGGGTTTGCCATATCCGAACTCAAAATACCGGACGCCTATGTTGAAACCCATGCTCCCCCCGGTCCCCTAACACGCACTGTGGGCCTTTGACGTCATGAAACTTTTATATATATATATATATATATATATATCCGGACGTCCAATAACCAGACATACTCACTAACCGGACATTCTGGGTTGCCCAACCCCCAAAATGCAAAAAAATCCGAAAAAAATCGATTAATTTTCGATTTTTTGGGACCGTGTCAGTTTAAATTTTCCGCGCGCGCCGATCCCCTCTGTTTACACTCGTGACGCCACTATCGGTCGCCATTACCCACTCCCCTCCTCCCTCGTGAACAAATCCGAAAATGGCGGCCGAAGTGATTGCTTTTGTGGTGATACCCTACCTCCTACAGTGCTTGATACTGCTCTTCACCTTCTTCATCATGTGTGTGATGATGGCCCCGCCTCCTGAGAAGAGGAAGAGAGTGGTTCTGACTCTGGAGAAGAAGAGGCAGATATTGGACAAGGTGGACGCTGGCTGGTCAACAGGGCGCATCGTACGTGAGTTCAACCTCTCTCGCTCCACCTTGTTTGATATCAAGAAGTCCCGAGACAAACTACAGCAGTACACGGCT
>JAGKTI010040601.1:0-10376 GCA_018397915.1 Birgus latro
ATACTTAAACTATACTTATACTAACTTAAATTACTCTTATACTACTTGTATTATATGTAAGAAAAATGGTATTACAACCTGACTTTGAAAGCCAGTGTATAAGGCCACTACAGTACATCGTACAACACTTGTTCCTGTTGTTTAACACAATTCTACCTGGTCAAGCACACCTATAAACCACAGCCAAGGAATTATCATGGTCAAGCAGACCCATCAACCAGACAAGCAGGGCCATACCTTGCAATGATTATAATTTCCACTCAGTTGCAAGCTTTTTGTCAGGATAAAATGGAAAAATGTACAAATAATGGTTCTGAACAGTCAGATCACAGCATCCGGGTAAGGGATTATCCGAGTAGTGGTCATCCGGATAATCAAGGATATACCATGGTTACCTGTTACATTGTCTGCGTATCCCCTCCAGAAATAGGTATACCCTTCTCCTGCTTTAATAAGGCTGCTTTCTCCTGAGAGGTGAGTCTCAGACCAGGCAGTAACATCAGTTTTATATCCTTTCAGTTCATGGGCAATATGGACAGTTCTACGGTGTGGTCTTGTGTCATGGTCAGTATCAAGCAAGGTTCGTATATTCCAAATAGCAAGAGTCAGAGAGATTGTTTTGGTTTTTCGATCGCTTTGTGTGATGTGTTGACAGATGTGGTTATCTGCCCGGGTCATGCAGAGCAGCAAATGTTTAGGTTACCTTTGGGGGTAAGCAGTTGGGCATCCGTTCCAGCTGCTTAGTCACACTGGATACTGCCAAAGGCATGACCTGCTCCTGTGTCATCATGCCATTGACCACTGGACTAATGCCGCCTGAAATATGGGAGTTAGGGGTTGAGGCCGCAGACAACGTGACAACCAATGCAGATGACACCAACTCCCCCAACCTCCCTAGTACCACCGCGGGTCCGCTGCTGACACAGAGCGGCTGGGAGCAGGAACGGCGCACCTGTGTCCCTCCCCGGCGCCCCTCTTACTCCCAGCTGATGCCCCGGAAAAGTAGCAGTTGTCGGCGCCTAGTCTCCGGCCGAAATTCCACTCGCCAGGTAAGGGGTGGAGTTTACAACTCCATGCAATGCTGCAGTATTGGCCATTGTCATACTGGGTACAGGGCAGAACCGGCCATAGTTCATTCCCCAGTTGCATCCCCGCTGCAGGGCCTGTGGCACGAATGCGTGTCGGTCGGGCAGGGCAGGCCACAAGTCGTCCAACTCCTGAAGTCGTTCCCCCCAGAGTAGCTCTGCAGTACTGGCCACAAGCCATGCTGGGTATGAGGCAGGATTGGCCATAGTCCGTCCCTCTGCTACAAGTCCTCTAAGCTCCACGGTACGGGCCATTAGCCGCACCAGAGCTACAACCTCCTGTGCCACTACAACGTCGGCCACTAGTCACGTCAGGCCAGAGGTAGAGCAGGCCATTAGCCACCCTGGAGCTGTTGTCCCCTGTGCCACTGTGACGTCGGCCATTAGTCACATCAGGCCAGAGGTAGAGCAGGTCACTAGCCGCACTGAAGCTGTTGTCCCCTGTGCCACTGCAACGTCGGCCACTAGTCACGTCAGGCCGGAGGTAGAGCAGGCCACACTCCGCTTCTCTCCCACAGGAGATCCTGCAGCCAGAGAGGACCCTTCCCCCGTGCCGTGGCAAGGCCTCATCCAAGGCCTTGGTTCCCTGCAACTCTGCCAGTGTGAACAGCGGCCGAAGCAGTGCCCCAGCAAACCCCGCAGCCAACGTCGGGCCCTGTCCACTACTCCCCCGGCCTGAGGTCCCCGTGTGACAACCCTGAAAGCGACGCCGCCCTCCAGCCATTGCCACAGTCCAGCCACCCCTGGTTCCAATACCCTGGATCCTCAGACACCCCGGGAGTTGCCCCGAACACCAGGGCGTGACTTACTAGTGGGCGAGACCTCTCCGAGTCTCTCCCAGACTCGACGTCAGGCCCGTCTCCTGGCTTTCTTCAGGCCGAGCCCCTAGTCCCACAACTACGTTTTGGGCCCTGTCCAGGGGCGCGTCACTCTGTCCTTCCCCCGGACGGAGGAATCAACCTGCAGCCCACCAGTGATAGTGAAGCAAGTGGACTTTACCTATGTGTGTGCTTTCTAGACCCAGATAATTGTGTGCATTAGTTTATACCGAGTGAGTGATTCCCTATAGTATATTCTAGTGATAAAGTGTCCAGGACACCAGAGTGTAAGATTGGACGAGCCTAATAGTAACTTTGGCCTAATTGATATCCCGAGTGGAGTCTCGCACATTCCCCAGTGAATGAAACGCCACTTTTCTCTATTATTCCTCCCCATCCCCACCGGTCTTCACCACCCCCTCGCCACCCAAAACTCCTGCACCACTCCCATTCACTGCACTCACCCCACCACCACGTTTCCCTGCGACCGCCACGCCGCCAACACCACGTGGTCAGCCCACACCCGTAGGATATTCCACACCAACCACCCCACACTCCGTGCCCAGCCTAACCCACGCCCCACCAACCACACCACACCACCTCACTTTCCGCCCGCCCCCGCTCCCCCATCCCACTCCCCGTCGCTGCCCACTCCACGGCTAACCACCACCACTATCCGTTCCGGTCATATCTCACGCCCATCAGCCCGATACACCTCAACACCTACGCCCACCACTTTGCCCACTAGCAGCCAGCCGCCCACCCCACCCCCCCAACACCACCCCAATAACCGTTCCTACTCCTCATCCCGCACGGGAAAACTCGCCCCACCGCACTCCCAGGGGAACACCACTCCCACACTCCACCGGCAATATAAACCGCACCGGACTACCTTTAGCCAGCATTCGCCTCCAAACTACCACCACCACCACCATGTGCATCACAAGAATCACTTGGATCCCCACCTTCGGGTGACATCAACGCATCCGAAGCACACACCATCTGCAATTACTCCTCCAGCAAGCAAACAACCCTTCCACTCTTCATGTCACCAACGCCCACCACCTGCAGGCCAATATACCAACCGACCACTGGACTACCTTCCTAAATCACCTCAAACCCATCCACCAAACGGCCAACACAAACCTATACCAGCTCCAGTTGCGGGGTCGTGACTTTGTTACAGGGGAGGTGGTGAAATACAGGAGATAGGGGTTGAGGCCGCAGACGACTCGACGGCCAATGCAGACGACACCAACACCCCCAGTACCACCAGGGGTCCGCCGCTGACACTGAGAAGCTGGGAGCAGGAACGGAGCACCTGTGTCCCTCTCTGGCACCCCTCTTACTCCCTGCTGATGCCCCAGAAAGGTAGCAGTCGCCGGCGCCTAGTCTCCGGCCGAAAGTCCACTCGCCAGGTAAGGGGTGGAGTTTACAACTCCATGCAACGCCGCGGTATTGGCCATTGTCATACCGGGTACGGGGCAGAACCGGCCATAGTCCGTTCCCCAGTTGCATCCCCGCTGCAGGGCTGCGACACGGACGTGTGTAGGTCGGGCAGGACAGGCCACAAATCGTCCAACTCCTGTAGTCGTTCCCCCCAGAGTAGTGCCGCAGTACTGGCCACAAGCCGTGCTGGGTATGAGGCAGGATTGGCCATAGTCTGTCCCTCTGCTACTAGTCCTCTTAGCTCCATGGTACGGGCCATTAGTCGCACCAGAGCTACAACCCCCTGTGCCACTATGACGCCGGCCACTAGTCACATCAGGCCAGAGGTACGGCTGGCCATTAGCCGCCCTGGAGCTGTTGTCCCCTGTGCCACTGCGACATCGGCCATTAGTCAGGTCAGGTCAGAGGTAGAACAAAAGAAGAAGAACAATAGAAACCTAGTGCCAAAATCCAGCACAAAGCCAGATCATTGGCTACAAGTTGTGTACGTTGGTCGGGTCAGAAATACAGATACGGCATTGTGAAGGAATTGGGTCAAAGGAAAAAGTACATCATGTCACAGATGGGGTTAGTGACATCCAGAACGGAGTTAGATGTCGGAAAGAAGACCAATAGAGTTAAGGAAGGACATAATATTATGACAGGAAAAATATGGTGATTCTCGGAGAAAATCTGAAAGGAGGGGAGGACGTTGGAGGGGAGACAAAAAAGGAAATGAAATATGTCGCTGTACAGTGTAAAGAGGACAATCAAGGAAAATATGACGTATAGAGAGAATGGTATTGCAATGAGTACAGAGGGGAGGGTGACCACCAGACATCAAATATGAGTGGGTAAGTCTAGTATGACCAATTCTAAGATGAGCTAAAAAAGTCTCCCATCTCCTATTACCGTGGCAAGGGGCTAGCCAAGGAGAAATAAATGGTTTAACAACACGTAGTTTATTATTAGTGATAGGGTCCCAGCAAGACTGCTACCGGTGCTGAAGGAAGGAAGTTAGGGCAGGAAGAAAATCAGAGATTGGAATGAGGAAGGAAGGAGAGGCATCTTTGGCAACAGCCATGCGAGCCAGCTGATCAGCACGTTCATTGCCCGCGATGCCCACATGTCCTGGAACCCAACAGAACTGGACTGTTTTACGATGAGAGGAAATACGGAACAACCATTCCAAGATACGAAGGACTAAAGGATGAGAAGCAGAAGGTGACTGAAGAAGGGATAGCACACTATATGAATCAAAGAATATCACAAATGAGGGAGAGGAGGCATGACAAATATACCGCAACGCAAACAAGAGGGAATATAACTCTGCTGTTAGAACCCTTGCATAGGCAGGAAGGCTAAAATGATAAAAGGTGTCAGGAAAGAGGATCGCGAAGCCAACACCCTCCGGGGTTTTTGAACCATGAGTATATATAGGGACTGCAGAGGAATGGTGGGAGAGATGGTCAGAAAACCGGGCATGGAGAATTAATGAAGAAGAATTGGACTTGGAACAGGGGAAAATGGAAGGACAAATGTGGGGTCGCGGAAGTAGCCAGGGGGGAAAAAGACGTGCGGTAAGAAAAAACAATACTAACAGCAAGAGAGGAATGCGAGAGAAGAGTACGAGCTCGAATTGCAAAAGGTGGCCTGGTTCTAGGAGTGAAAAATATGTCTATGTCAGGAGTGGGAGGAAGTAGAGAAGGAGTATGAGGAAAACAGTGCAACTTAGCATAAGTATGAAGAGAAAATAGAGCACGATGGCGGAAAAGTGATGGAACTCCTGATTCAGCATACAGACTCTCAACTGGGGAGGATTTTACAACACCAAGTGCCAAACGGAGACCGTGATGGTGCACAGAATCAAGTTGTTGGAGGACGGTGTCTGAAGCGGAAGAATAAACGTGGCAAGCATAATCAAGTTTGGAGAGAACGAGAACAATATGGAGCCGAAGGAGAGTAGCCCAATCAGCACCCCACGCCACATGAGACAAAGTTTGTAAGAGACGGAGGCGTTGCAAGGTTGAGATTTTCAAGGAGGCAATATGATCCTTCCAAGTAAGACGGAAGTCGAAAAGAAGGCCAAGAAAGGAAGCAGAGGTTTTGTATAGAAGAGGAGAGCCATAGAGAAAAAGAGGTGGTTGGGAAATAAGATGAGAGCGAGTAAAAGTAAATAGCATGAGACTTAAGAGGAGAGAACAGAAAGCCATGAGAAGTAGCCCATTCTGAGGGAACAGAAACGGCACGTTGAATAAGAGCACCAAGAGCAGAGATGTCAGAATTTGAGGCATATATTGCAAAATCATCTACATATAAAGAAGAGCGGACACCAACTGGGAGGCAGGATATAATCCCATTAATTGCCAATAAAGAGAGAGTAGTGCTAAGAACACTGCCTTGGGGGACACCTTCATATTATGGGAAGGGATCTGAATAAGTATGCTGAACACAGACTCTAAAAAAACGAGATGATAGAAAATTCTTTAAGAAAACCCCAAGGTTACCATCAATACCACAAGAACGAACTGTGCGTAAAATATGATAGCACCAAGCTGTGTCATAAGCCTTCTCAAGGTCAAAGAACACTGCAACCGCAGATTGCCGAGTGACAAAGGCTGAGCGGATATGTCTCTAGATTTAGGAGGGGAGTTAAGGTGCTGCGAGCTTCACGAAAGCCAAACTATGAAGGGGATAAAAGCTGCTTGGATTCTAGGAGCCATATAAGACGATGATTTATCATACGCTCGAACTATTTGCAGACAACTAGTAAGAGCAATGGGGCGATAATCTTGAGGGGCATGGCCTTGTTTTCCCGGCTTAAGAAATGGGAGAATGACAGCATTACGAAAAGAGGGAGGAAAGACACCCTCTGTCCAGATACGATTATATATAGTTAATAATAAGGCCAGGGCCTAGGTGGAAAAGGTGACAGAGCATATTATAGTGTAGGCGATCAGGACCCTTGCAGGAGTTCTTACAAAGACGAAGGGCAGAGGACAATTCATGGGGAGTAAAAGGTGCATTATACGACTGACTAGACGACAGCTGGAAGACAACTGGCGTACGTTCAGTAGCAGCTTTAAGGGCATGGAATTCAGGCGAGAGATAACCGTTACTAACATTACTAAAATGAAGACCTAAGCCATTAGCAACTAGACAAGCATCTGCGACTGATTCCCCATCCAAATGGAGGACAGGGGAAGGCATGGGAAGATGTTTACCGGCTACTTTGCGTATACATTTCCAAACGGAAGCAGTGCGTGTATTGGTAGTAATGGTGGAAACGTATAATCTCCAGCTATGGCATTTAGCCCATTTAACAGTCCTACGAAGAGAAGCGCGGGCCTTTTTAAACATTAGAAATGCACTCTGTTCATACTGGGTGTTGCGTTTACGCAGGTAACTCTTCCAACGTGCACATTTAACAGTACAATCCGAATTCCACCAAGGTACACATTTAGAAGTAAAAGGATGGGAAGACCTAGGAATCGCAGTCAAAGCTGCACTCAGAACTAACACATTAAAACAGGTGAGCAAGCCACTAGCCGCACTGAAGCTGTTGTCCCCTGTGCCACTACGACGTCGGCCACTAGTCACGTCAGGCTGCAGGTAGAGCAGACCACAGTCTGCTTCTCTCCCACAGGAGATCCTGCAGTCCTACGAAGAGAAGCGCGGGCCTTTTTAAACATTAGAAATGCACTCTGTTCATACTGGGTGTTGCGTTTACGCAGGTAACTCTTCCAACGTGCACATTTAACAGTACAATCCGAATTCCGCCAAGGTACACATTTAGAAGTAAAAGGATGGGACGACCTAGGAATCGCAGTCAAAGCTGCACTCAGAACTAACACATTAAAATAGGTGAGCATGCCACTAGCCGCACTGAAGCTGTTGTCCCCTGTGCCACTACAACGTCGGCCACTAGTCACGTCAGGCCGCAGGTAGAGCAGACCACAGTCTGCTTCTCTCCCACAGGAGATCCTGCAGCCAGAGAGGACCCTTCCCCCGTGCCGTGGCGAGGCCTCACCGAAGGCCTTGGTTCCCTGCAACTCTACCAGTGTGAACAGCGGCCGAAGCGGAGCCCCAGCAGACCCCGCAGCCGACGTCGGGCCCTGTCCACTACTCCCCCGGCCCGAGGTCCCCGTGTGACGACCCTGACGGTGCCGCCGCCCTCCAGCCATTGCCACAGTCCAGCCACCCTGGGTTCCAGTACCCTGGATCCTCAGTCACCCCTGGAGTTGCCCCGAACACCAGGGTGCGATTTACCTATGGGCGAGACCTCTCCGAGTCTCTCCCAGACTCGACGTCAGGCCCGTCTCCTGGCTCTCTTTGGTCCGAGCCCCTAGTCCCACAACTACGTGTGGGGCCCTGTCCAGGGGCTCGTCACTCTGTCCTTCCCCCGGATGGATGAATCAACCTGCGGCCCACCAGTGATAGTGAAGAGAGTGGACTTTACCTATGTGTGTACTTTCTAGACCCAGATATATGTGTGCATTAGGTTATATCATGCAAGCGATTACCTATAGTATATTCTAGTGATAAAGTGGCCAGGAGCCCAGAGTGTAAGATTGGACGAGCCTAACAGTAACTTTGGCCTAATTGATATCCCGAGTGGAGTCCCGCGCATCCCTCAGTGAACGAAACGCCAGTGACCAACAGAACAATAATATTATGCCGATTGTGCCATTCCCTTTGTTTATTAAAACTCTCCCTTCCTAGTGCACAGGCATGCGAGTGAAACACCTCAGTGACTAACAGAAGGAAAAGATATTATTCCCATCGTGCCTCCCCCTTGTGTATTAAACCTCCACCTGCCCCAGTGTTCGAGCATATTATTTAGGGTATGTCTGGCCATCTCCAAATGTCCTGCTAGAATACTGCAGTCCCTCCCTTCACTGATCACTGCGCGGCCGACTCTATCCAAGATAGACTTCCGGCAGCTGAGTGTCTGTGACACAGGTGTTAACGTAATTCATATACCAGTGCTGTCCAGTGCTATACGGGTTTGGGAAATTGTAGTAAATTCATTCCTGTGTCCTAAATCATAAGTGTATTTTATGTGCCATACGTGCTGGGTAAATAATACCATACTTCTACCAGCCGGTATAGTGACAGAATTCCCATCAAGTAAAACCTTGTGTTAAGTTGTTAACCCATCCTCGGCCAACCCAGTTTGTAATATATTTGTTGATGTACTATTGTCCCTGGGAAGATATCTGTAATACATGTGTATAATAATTACTGCCTTGTTTTTGTGTCCAGTCCTACTCCTTAGAGTTACCCGCCTGGTCTAGAATAGGGACCCGATGTAGCCTGAGTATTTGAGGGCGAGAAACCGACCCACAAATACGTAACATAACATTAACCCATCCCCGGCAAACCCAGCATCTAATGTATCTGGTGATGTATTATTGTCTTTGTGAAGATATTTGTAATACATGTGTGTAATGGTCACTGCCTTGTTTTTGTGTCCAGTCCTTTCCCTTAGAGTTACCGACCCAGTCTAGAATAGGGACCCGCTGTAGCCTGCGTACTTGAGGGCGAGAAACCGACCCGCAAATATGTAGCATAACATTGCCTATGTGCGGGACTCGAGCAAGCGACTTCCAGCCACATCCGTGATCTGTCACTGTCATCCTATTGTATTTACAGGGCATGCAAGCCCCCCACCACAACAAAGTGGTTCCTGTGGAGGACAACACACACACACACACACACACACACACACACTTTCCACAACCATTCTTTGTGAATAGGACCATATTTTAGTGTTAAGGTATTATTACTACTGAGTACAGTATTGAAGATGGATAAGTGGCAGTTTTAGCCTAAAACATGTACAGTATTGTCAAGTCGACCCTCTAGCCCTTCGTATGCCATGCAGGGTCAGACTGACCCCCGTACATTTATTAAATGATACCATTCAACTGCGTGTGTAAGGGTACTTCTCATCCCGTAGACACGGAGCCTGGAGTCAGGTTCTCTTTCTAGACCGGGTTGGGCTTTTTTAAGGCATTAAATGGGAACAGGACGTAAAACTCAGGGCAACAAACCATTCACGTACATTACCATAAGTTACAACACTGAGACAATACACAGGGCACACTTTACAAGAAAATATATTGCACACAGATAGACAGGGCCAGATGACTCGGCGACAGGAGAGTGTGACTGGGGCTTGCTGCAGGGTGAGGCCCTGTGGTAGTGGAGAGCCTAGGCCGGCGGCCTGCGTTGAGAGGCCTTGGGACGTCAGGGCATCTAGGGGCTTTCGTCAGGAGGCCGGCTTGCTGTTGTTCGTCTCGTCCAGGAGTGATCTGAGGGCCGTGGTAGGAGGGTGCCCTTCCGCGGGATAAGGGGGCTCGGGCCTAGGGGTTGGGCCCAAACAGGGAGAGTAGGCGCGCTTGCCTGTGCTTACCCTGCTGGGTAGAAGGTCGTTGCTTGGTGCTAGGGAGGTCATGCCCCAGGGTCCTGGGGACGTCTCGGCTGGTCCTAGGGCTGCGGTCTCGCAGTTGAACCTCCGTCAGGTGTGGGCTGCCGGTAATGCAGAGTCTGACAGGGGTTGGGGCTGCCGGGAGTCGAGTCGAAAAGCTACAACTTCGGACACCAGGGGTCCTTGCAAGGCCTCCTCCAACTGCTGTTCAAGGGGGAGGGCATCCCTGTGGGGAGTGAGGGGGTAGGGTACCTGCTGTCACCCTTTCTTTTAGGTCTTTTGGTGGAGTGGCGAGGTGGCCGTCTCCTAGGTGCGGCAAGGTGGCCATCACCTCTCCTCCTTTTATGGAGTTAGAGCGAGGGCGGCTGATGTCCGTCTCCTCCCCACGTGTGGCAAGGTGGGCGTCACCCGGTGTGAGTAGGTGCGGCAAGGTGGCCGTCGCCTATCCTCCTTTTATGGAGTTAGAGCAAGGGCGGCTGGTGTCCGTCTCCTCCCTGTGTATGGCAAGGTGGCCATCACCCAGTGTGAGTAGGAGTTGCAAGGTGGCTGTCACCTGGTGTGAGTAGGGGCGGCAAGGTGGCCGTCACCTGACCTCCTTTTATGAAGTTGGAG
>JAGKTI010040602.1:0-10376 GCA_018397915.1 Birgus latro
ATACTTAAACTATACTTATACTAACTTAAATTACTCTTATACTACTTGTATTATATGTAAGAAAAATGGCATTACAACCTGACTTTGAAAGCCAGTGTATAAGGCCACTACAGTACATCGTACAACACTTGTTCCTGTTGTTTAACACAATTCTACCTGGTCAAGCACACCTATAAACCACAGCCAAGGAATTATCATGGTCAAGCAGACCCATCAACCAGACAAGCAGGGCCATACCTTGCAATGATTATAATTTCCACTCAGTTGCAAGATTTTTGTCAGGATAAAATGGAAAAATGTACAAATAATGGTTCTGAACAGTCAGATCACAGCATCCGGGTAAGGGATTATCCGAGTAGTGGTCATCCGGATAATCAAGGATATACCATGGTTACCTGTTACATTGTCTGCGTATCCCCTCCAGAAATAGGTATACCCTTCTCCTGCTTTAATAAGGCTGCTTTCTCCTGAGAGGTGAGTCTCAGACCAGGCAGCAACATCAGTTTTATATCCTTTCAGTTCATGGGCAATATGGACAGTTCTACGGTGTGGTCTTGTGTCATGGTCAGTATCAAGCAAGGTTCGTATATTCCAAATAGCAAGAGTCAGAGAGATTGTTTTGGTTTTTCGATCGCTTTGTGTGATGTGTTGACAGATGTGGTTATCTGCCCGGGTCATGCAGAGCAGCAAATGTTTAGGTTACCTTTGGGGGTAAGCAGTTGGGCATCCGTTCCAGCTGCTTAGTCACACTGGATACTGCCAAAGGCATGACCTGCTCCTGTGTCATCATGCCATTGACCACTGGACTAATGCCGCCTGAAATATGGGAGTTAGGGGTTGAGGCCGCAGACGACGTGACAACCAATGCAGATGACACCAACTCCCCCAACCTCCCTAGTACCACCGCGGGTCCGCCGCTGACACAGAGCGGCTGGGAGCAGGAACGGCGCACCTGTGTCCCTCCCCGGCGCCCCTCTTACTCCCAGCTGATGCCCCGGAAAAGTAGCAGTTGTCGGCGCCTAGTCTCCGGCCGAAATTCCACTCGCCAGGTAAGGGGTGGAGTTTACAACTCCATGCAATGCTGCAGTATTGGCTATTGTCATACTGGGTACAGGGCAGAACCGGCCATAGTTCATTCCCCAGTTGCATCCCCGCTGCAGGGCCTGTGGCACGAATGCGTGTCGGTTGGGCAGGGCAGGCCACAAGTCGTCCAACTCCTGAAGTCGTTCCCCCCAGAGTAGCTCTGCAGTACTGGCCACAAGCCATGCTGGGTATGAGGCAGGATTGGCCATAGTCCGTCCCTCTGCTACAAGTCCTCTAAGCTCCACGGTACGGGCCATTAGCCGCACCAGAGCTACAACCTCCTGTGCCACTACAACGTCGGCCACTAGTCACGTCAGGCCAGAGGTAGAGCAGGCCATTAGCCACCCTGGAGCTGTTGTCCCCTGTGCCACTGTGACGTCGGCCATTAGTCACATCAGGCCAGAGGTAGAGCAGGTCACTAGCCGCACTGAAGCTGTTGTCCCCTGTGCCACTGCAACGTCGGCCACTAGTCACGTCAGGCCGGAGGTAGAGCAGGCCACACTCCGCTTCTCTCCCACAGGAGATCCTGCAGCCAGAGAGGACCCTTCCCCCGTGCCGTGGCAAGGCCTCATCCAAGGCCTTGGTTCCCTGCAACTCTGCCAGTGTGAACAGCGGCCGAAGCAGTGCCCCAGCAAACCCCGCAGCCAACGTCGGGCCCTGTCCACTACTCCCCCGGCCTGAGGTCCCCGTGTGACAACCCTGAAAGCGACGCCGCCCTCCAGCCATTGCCACAGTCCAGCCACCCCTGGTTCCAATACCCTGGATCCTCAGACACCCCGGGAGTTGCCCCGAACACCAGGGCGTGACTTACTAGTGGGCGAGACCTCTCCGAGTCTCTCCCAGACTCGACGTCAGGCCCGTCTCCTGGCTTTCTTCAGGCCGAGCCCCTAGTCCCACAACTACGTTTTGGGCCCTGTCCAGGGGCGCGTCACTCTGTCCTTCCCCCGGACGGAGGAATCAACCTGCAGCCCACCAGTGATAGTGAAGCAAGTGGACTTTACCTATGTGTGTGCTTTCTAGACCCAGATAATTGTGTGCATTAGTTTATACCGAGTGAGTGATTCCCTATAGTATATTCTAGTGATAAAGTGTCCAGGACACCAGAGTGTAAGATTGGACGAGCCTAATAGTAACTTTGGCCTAATTGATATCCCGAGTGGAGTCTCGCACATTCCCCAGTGAATGAAACGCCACTTTTCTCTATTATTCCTCCCCATCCCCACCGGTCTTCACCACCCCCTCGCCACCCAAAACTCCTGCACCACTCCCATTCACTACACTCACCCCACCACCACGTTTCCCTGCGACCGCCACGCCGCCAACACCACGTGGTCAGCCCACACCCGTAGGATATTCCACACCAACCACCCCACACTCCGTGCCCAGCCTAACCCACGCCCCACCAACCACACCACACCACCTCACTTTCCGCCCGCCCCCGCTCCCCCATCCCACTCCCCGTCGCTGCCCACTCCATGGCTAACCACCACCACTATCCGTTCCGGTCATATCTCACGCCCATCAGCCCGATACACCTCAACACCTACGCCCACCACTTTGCCCACTAGCAGCCAGCCGCCCACCCCACCCCCCCAACACCACCCCAATAACCGTTCCTACTCCTCATCCCGCACGGGAAAACTCGCCCCACCGCACTCCCAGGGGAACACCACTCCCACACTCCACCGGCAATATAAACCGCACCGGACTACCTTTAGCCAGCATTCGCCTCCAAACTACCACCACCACCACCATGTGCATCACAAGAATCACTTGGATCCCCACCTTCGGGCGA
Source organism: Birgus latro (assembly GCA_018397915.1). NCBI lineage: Eukaryota > Metazoa > Arthropoda > Malacostraca > Decapoda > Coenobitidae > Birgus > Birgus latro. The sequence continues at coordinate 2,879 of JAGKTI010040602.1, forward strand.
CATCAACGCATCCGAAGCACACACCATCTGCAATTACTCCTCCAGCAAGCAAACAACCCTTCCACTCTTCATGTCACCAACGCCCACCACCTGCAGGCCAATATACCAACCGACCACTGGACTACCTTCCTAAATCACCTCAAACCCATCCACCAAACGCCCAACACAAACCTATACCAGCTCCAGTTGCGGGGTCGTGACTTTGTTACAGGGGAGGTGGTGAAATACAGGAGATAGGGGTTGAGGCCGCAGACGACTCGACGGCCAATGCAGACGACACCAACACCCCCAGTACCACCAGGGGTCCGCCGCTGACACTGAGAAGCTGGGAGCAGGAACGGAGCACCTGTGTCCCTCTCTGGCACCCCTCTTACTCCCTGCTGATGCCCCAGAAAGGTAGCAGTCGCCGGCGCCTAGTCTCCGGCCGAAAGTCCACTCGCCAGGTAAGGGGTGGAGTTTACAACTCCATGCAACGCCGCGGTATTGGCCATTGTCATACCGGGTACGGGGCAGAACCGGCCATAGTCCGTTCCCCAGTTGCATCCCCGCTGCAGGGCTGCGACACGGACGTGTGTAGGTCGGGCAGGACAGGCCACAAATCGTCCAACTCCTGTAGTCGTTCCCCCCAGAGTAGTGCCGCAGTACTGGCCACAAGCCGTGCTGGGTATGAGGCAGGATTGGCCATAGTCTGTCCCTCTGCTACTAGTCCTCTTAGCTCCATGGTACGGGCCATTAGTCGCACCAGAGCTACAACCCCCTGTGCCACTATGACGCCGGCCACTAGTCACATCAGGCCAGAGGTACGGCTGGCCATTAGCCGCCCTGGAGCTGTTGTCCCCTGTGCCACTGCGACATCGGCCATTAGTCAGGTCAGGTCAGAGGTAGAACAAAAGAAGAAGAACAATAGAAACCTAGTGCCAAAATCCAGCACAAAGCCAGATCATTGGCTACAAGTTGTGTACGTTGGTCGGGTCAGAAATACAGATACGGCATTGTGAAGGAATTGGGTCAAAGGAAAAAGTACATCATGTCACAGATGGGGTTAGTGACATCCAGAACGGAGTTAGATGTCGGAAAGAAGACCAATAGAGGTAAGGAAGGACATAATATTATGACAGGAAAAATATGGTGATTCTCGGAGAAAATCTGAAAGGAGGGGAGGACGTTGGAGGGGAGACAAAAAAGGAAATGAAATATGTCGCTGTACAGTGTAAAGAGGACAATCAAGGAAAATATGACGTATAGAGAGAATGGTATTGCAATGAGTACAGAGGGGAGGGTGACCACCAGACATCAAATATGAGTGGGTAAGTCTAGTATGACCAATTCTAAGATGAGCTAAAAAAGTCTCCCATCTCCTATTACCGTGGCAAGGGGCTAGCCAAGGAGAAATAAATGGTTTAACAACACGTAGTTTATTATTAGTGATAGGGTCCCAGCAAGACTGCTACCGGTGCTGAAGGAAGGAAGTTAGGGCAGGAAGAAAATCAGAGATTGGAATGAGGAAGGAAGGAGAGGCATCTTTGGCAACAGCCATGCGAGCCAGCTGATCAGCACGTTCATTGCCCGCGATGCCCACATGTCCTGGAACCCAACAGAACTGGACTGTTTTACGATGAGAGGAAATACGGAACAACCATTCCAAGATACGAAGGACTAAAGGATGAGAAGCAGAAGGTGACTGAAGAAGGGATAGCACACTATATGAATCAAAGAATATCACAAATGAGGGAGAGGAGGCATGACAAATATACCGCAACGCAAACAAGAGGGAATATAACTCTGCTGTTAGAACCCTTGCATAGGCAGGAAGGCTAAAATGATAAAAGGTGTCAGGAAAGAGGATCGCGAAGCCAACACCCTCCGGGGTTTTTGAACCATGAGTATATATAGGGACTGCAGAGGAATGGTGGGAGAGATGGTCAGAAAACCGGGCATGGAGAATTAATGAAGAAGAATTGGACTTGGAACAAGGGAAAATGGAAGGACAAATGTGGGGTCGCGGAAGTAGCCAGGGGGGAAAAAGACGTGCGGTAAGAAAAAACAATACTAACAGCAAGAGAGGAATGCGAGAGAAGAGTACGAGCTCGAATTGCAAAAGGTGGCCTGGTTCTAGGAGTGAAAAATATGTCTATGTCAGGAGTGGGAGGAAGTAGAGAAGGAGTATGAGGAAAACAGTGCAACTTAGCATAAGTATGAAGAGAAAATAGAGCACGATGGCGGAAAAGTGATGGAACTCCTGATTCAGCATACAGACTCTCAACTGGGGAGGATTTTACAACACCAAGTGCCAAACGGAGACCGTGATGGTGCACAGAATCAAGTTGTTGGAGGACGGTGTCTGAAGCGGAAGAATAAACTTGGCAAGCATAATCAAGTTTGGAGAGAACGAGAACAATATGGAGCCGAAGGAGAGTAGCCCAATCAGCACCCCACGCCACATGAGACAAAGTTTGTAAGAGACGGAGGCGTTGCAAGGTTGAGATTTTCAAGGAGGCAATATGATCCTTCCAAGTAAGACGGAAGTCGAAAAGAAGGCCAAGAAAGGAAGCAGAGGTTTTGTATAGAAGAGGAGAGCCATAGAGAAAAAGAGGTGGTTGGGAAATAAGATGAGAGCGAGTAAAAGTAAATAGCATGAGACTTAAGAGGAGAGAACAGAAAGCCATGAGAAGTAGCCCATTCTGAGGGAACAGAAACGGCACGTTGAATAAGAGCACCAAGAGCAGAGATGTCAGAATTTGAGGCATATATTGCAAAATCATCTACATATAAAGAAGAGCGGACACCAACTGGGAGGCAGGATATAATCCCATTAATTGCCAATAAAGAGAGAGTAGTGCTAAGAACACTGCCTTGGGGGACACCTTCATATTATGGGAAGGGATCTGAATAAGTATGCTGAACACAGACTCTAAAAAAACGAGATGATAGAAAATTCTTTAAGAAAACCCCAAGGTTACCATCAATACCACAAGAACGAACTGTGCGTAAAATATGATAGCACCAAGCTGTGTCATAAGCCTTCTCAAGGTCAAAGAACACTGCAACCGCAGATTGCCGAGTGACAAAGGCTGAGCGGATATGTCTCTAGATTTAGGAGGGGAGTTAAGGTGCTGCGAGCTTCACGAAAGCCAAACTATGAAGGGGACAAAAGCTGCTTGGATTCTAGGAGCCATATAAGACGATGATTTATCATACGCTCGAACTATTTGCAGACAACTAGTAAGAGCAATGGGGCGATAATCTTGAGGGGCATGGCCTTGTTTTCCCGGCTTAAGAAATGGGAGAATGACAGCATTACGAAAAGAGGGAGGAAAGACACCCTCTGTCCAGATACGATTATATATAGTTAATAATAAGGCCAGGGCCTAGGTGGAAAAGGTGACAGAGCATATTATAGTGTAGGCGATCAGGACCCTTGCAGGAGTTCTTACAAAGACGAAGGGCAGAGGACAATTCATGGGGAGTAAAAGGTGCATTATACGACTGACTAGACGACAGCTGGAAGACAACTGGCGTACGTTCAGTAGCAGCTTTAAGGGCATGGAATTCAGGCGAGAGATAACCGTTACTAACATTACTAAAATGAAGACCTAAGCCATTAGCAACTAGACAAGCATCTGCGACTGATTCCCCATCCAAATGGAGGACAGGGGAAGGCATGGGAAGATGTTTACCGGCTACTTTGCGTATACATTTCCAAACGGAAGCAGTGCGTGTATTGGTAGTAATGGTGGAAACGTATAATCTCCAGCTATGGCATTTAGCCCATTTAACAGTCCTACGAAGAGAAGCGCGGGCCTTTTTAAACATTAGAAATGCACTCTGTTCATACTGGGTGTTGCGTTTACGCAGGTAACTCTTCCAACGTGCACATTTAACAGTACAATCCGAATTCCACCAAGGTACACATTTAGAAGTAAAAGGATGGGAAGACCTAGGAATCGCAGTCAAAGCTGCACTCAGAACTAACACATTAAAACAGGTGAGCAAGCCACTAGCCGCACTGAAGCTGTTGTCCCCTGTGCCACTACGACGTCGGCCACTAGTCACGTCAGGCTGCAGGTAGAGCAGACCACAGTCTGCTTCTCTCCCACAGGAGATCCTGCAGTCCTACGAAGAGAAGCGCGGGCCTTTTTAAACATTAGAAATGCACTCTGTTCATACTGGGTGTTGCGTTTACGCAGGTAACTCTTCCAACGTGCACATTTAACAGTACAATCCGAATTCCGCCAAGGTACACATTTAGAAGTAAAAGGATGGGACGACCTAGGAATCGCAGTCAAAGCTGCACTCAGAACTAACACATTAAAATAGGTGAGCATGCCACTAGCCGCACTGAAGCTGTTGTCCCCTGTGCCACTACAACGTCGGCCACTAGTCACGTCAGGCCGCAGGTAGAGCAGACCACAGTCTGCTTCTCTCCCACAGGAGATCCTGCAGCCAGAGAGGACCCTTCCCCCGTGCCGTGGCGAGGCCTCACCGAAGGCCTTGGTTCCCTGCAACTCTACCAGTGTGAACAGCGGCCGAAGCGGAGCCCCAGCAGACCCCGCAGCCGACGTCGGGCCCTGTCCACTACTCCCCCGGCCCGAGGTCCCCGTGTGACGACCCTGACGGTGCCGCCGCCCTCCAGCCATTGCCACAGTCCAGCCACCCTGGGTTCCAGTACCCTGGATCCTCAGTCACCCCTGGAGTTGCCCCGAACACCAGGGTGCGATTTACCTATGGGCGAGACCTCTCCGAGTCTCTCCCAGACTCGACGTCAGGCCCGTCTCCTGGCTCTCTTTGGTCCGAGCCCCTAGTCCCACAACTACGTGTGGGGCCCTGTCCAGGGGCTCGTCACTCTGTCCTTCCCCCGGATGGATGAATCAACCTGCGGCCCACCAGTGATAGTGAAGAGAGTGGACTTTACCTATGTGTGTACTTTCTAGACCCAGATATATGTGTGCATTAGGTTATATCATGCAAGCGATTACCTATAGTATATTCTAGTGATAAAGTGGCCAGGAGCCCAGAGTGTAAGATTGGACGAGCCTAACAGTAACTTTGGCCTAATTGATATCCCGAGTGGAGTCCCGCGCATCCCCCAGTGAACGAAACGCCAGTGACCAACAGAACAATAATATTATGCCGATTGTGCCATTCCCTTTGTTTATTAAAACTCTCCCTTCCTAGTGCACAGGCATGCGAGTGAAACACCTCAGTGACTAACAGAAGGAAAAGATATTATTCCCATCGTGCCTCCCCCTTGTGTATTAAACCTCCACCTGCCCCAGTGTTCGAGCATATTATTTAGGGTATGTCTGGCCATCTCCAAATGTCCTGCTAGAATACTGCAGTCCCTCCCTTCACTGATCACTGCGCGGCTGACTCTATCCAAGATAGACTTCCGGCAGCTGAGTGTCTGTGACACAGGTGTTAACGTAATTCATATACCAGTGCTGTCCAGTGCTATACGGGTTTGGGAAATTGTAGTAAATTCATTCCTGTGTCCTAAATCATAAGTGTATTTTATGTGCCATACGTGCTGGGTAAATAATACCATACTTCTACCAGCCGGTATAGTGACAGAATTCCCATCAAGTAAAACCTTGTGTTAAGTTGTTAACCCATCCCCGGCCAACCCAGTTTGTAATATATTTGTTGATGTACTATTGTCCCTGGGAAGATATCTGTAATACATGTGTATAATAATTACTGCCTTGTTTTTGTGTCCAGTCCTACTCCTTAGAGTTACCCGCCTGGTCTAGAATAGGGACCCGATGTAGCCTGAGTATTTGAGGGCGAGAAACCGACCCACAAATACGTAACATAACATTAACCCATCCCCGGCAAACCCAGCATCTAATGTATCTGGTGATGTATTATTGTCTTTGTGAAGATATTTGTAATACATGTGTGTAATGGTCACTGCCTTGTTTTTGTGTCCAGTCCTTTCCCTTAGAGTTACCGACCCAGTCTAGAATAGGGACCCGCTGTAGCCTGCGTACTTGAGGGCGAGAAACCGACCCGCAAATATGTGGCATAACATTGCCTATGTGCGGGACTCGAGCAAGCGACTTCCAGCCACATCCGTGATCTGTCACTGTCATCCTATTGTATTTACAGGGCATGCAAGCCCCCCACCACAACAAAGTGGTTCCTGTGGAGGACAACACACACACACACACACACACACACACACACTTTCCACAACCATTCTTTGTGAATAGGACCATATTTTAGTGTTAAGGTATTATTACTACTGAGTACAGTATTGAAGATGGATAAGTGGCAGTTTTAGCCTAAAACATGTACAGTATTGTCAAGTCGACCCTCTAGCCCTTCGTATGCCATGCAGGGTCAGACTGACCCCCGTACATTTATTAAATGATACCATTCAACTGCGTGTGTAAGGGTACTTCTCATCCCGTAGACACGGAGCCTGGAGTCAGGTTCTCTTTCTAGACCGGGTTGGGCTTTTTTAAGGCATTAAATGGGAACAGGACGTAAAACTCAGGGCAACAAACCATTCACGTACATTACCATAAGTTACAACACTGAGACAATACACAGGGCACACTTTACAAGAAAATATATTGCACACAGATAGACAGGGCCAGATGACTCGGCGACAGGAGAGTGTGACTGGGGCTTGCTGCAGGGTGAGGCCCTGTGGTAGTGGAGAGCCTAGGCCGGCGGCCTGCGTTGAGAGGCCTTGGGACGTCAGGGCATCTAGGGGCTTTCGTCAGGAGGCCGGCTTGCTGTTGTTCGTCTCGTCCAGGAGTGATCTGAGGGCCGTGGTAGGAGGGTGCCCTTCCGCGGGATAAGGGGGCTCGGGCCTAGGGGTTGGGCCCAAACAGGGAGAGTAGGCGCGCTTGCCTGTGCTTACCCTGCTGGGTAGAAGGTCGTTGCTTGGTGCTAGGGAGGTCATGCCCCAGGGTCCTGGGGACGTCTCGGCTGGTCCTAGGGCTGCGGTCTCGCAGTTGAACCTCCGTCAGGTGTGGGCTGCCGGTAATGCAGAGTCTGACAGGGGTTGGGGCTGCCGGGAGTCGAGTCGAAAAGCTACAACTTCGGACACCAGGGGTCCTTGCAAGGCCTCCTCCAACTGCTGTTCAAGGGGGAGGGCATCCCTGTGGGGAGTGAGGGGGTAGGGTACCTGCTGTCACCCTTTCTTTTAGGTCTTTTGGTGGAGTGGCGAGGTGGCCGTCTCCTAGGTGCAGCAAGGTGGCCATCACCTCTCCTCCTTTTATGGAGTTAGAGCGAGGGCGGCTGATGTCCGTCTCCTCCCCACGTGTGGCAAGGTGGGCGTCACCCGGTGTGAGTAGGTGCGGCAAGGTGGCCGTCGCCTATCCTCCTTTTATGGAGTTAGAGCAAGGGCGGCTGGTGTCCGTCTCCTCCCTGTGTATGGCAAGGTGGCCATCACCCAGTGTGAGTAGGAGTTGCAAGGTGGCTGTCACCTGGTGTGAGTAGGGGCGGCAAGGTGGCCGTCACCTGACCTCCTTTTATGAAGTTGGAG
>JAGKTI010040603.1:0-10376 GCA_018397915.1 Birgus latro
ACCTTCTAAGGTACTCCGCCCATCTTTTCCTTACTGCATCCATCTCAATTAACATCCTTCCATCCTTTGTTTTTACTTGCTCCTCCTTCCCAGACTCTCCCTATCGCACCCTTTTCACCTCCTTCCAAAGCATTTTCTTTTTTTCCTGAAAATTCTCAGTCATCCGCCTACCCCACCTCTTATCTGCTGCCACTTTAGCACCACGCACAACCCTTCTCGCCCTATTCCTCTTTTCCTTATACCTCTCATATGACACCTCATCCTTCCTCTGCAACCACACTTCTTATGCATGTCTCTTCTCACCCACAGCCATACTTACTTCCTCGCACCACCATTCACTTCCCTCCCTTACACCACCACCCACTCGTCTCACACCAGACACCTCTTCTGCATGCCCCAGCACAGCACTCAACAACTGCCATTCCTCCTCCACACTCCCACTCTCCTGATCTTTCACTGCATACCACTGATCTCTCAATTTCTCCTGATACTCTATCATTTTCTCTCTTTTATCTAACTCACTCACTTTCAAAACCTCCCTGCCACACCTAACTCTCCTAGATCTCACCCATCTCTTACCTACTCTCAACTTTCCCTTCACCAGGTAGTGGTCAGACATACCTCCACCCTCTCCTCTCAAAACTCTCACATCCAACAATATTCCTATTACATTCCTGGAAACAACCACATAGTCCATCAATGCTGTCAACAACCCTTCCACCCTCCTGTTTCACCCATGTATACTTATAAATATCTTTCTTCTCAAACAAGGTATTCCCAATCACCATCTCTCGGTCAACACACACACCTATCATTCGTTCCCCATTTTCATTTCTTCCAGGCACACCATGCATACCAACTACACCTTCAACTGCTACATTTCCCACTCTAGCATTCAGATCCCCCATCATTACCACATTCACATTCGCTCCAAAGCTCTGCAAACACTCATCATCATCATTCCAGAAAGACTCCTTCTCTTCTTCATCCCTTTCACTACCAGCCCCATATACACTCACAAATACCCACAACTCACGTTCAAATTTCGCTTTCACCCACATCAGTCTCGATGACACCTTTCCATTCAATAACACACAGCTGTACTTCCGGGCTCACTAACAAGGCCACACCTTCTCTTGCCCTTCCTCTATCAACAGCTGACAATCTTTCATTCACACTTCCAAAAGTAGACTCACCTTTCCCTTTCATCTTTGTTTCACTCAAAGCTAACACATCCAACTTCCTTTTCAGAAACATTCTCCCAATCTCCTCCTTTTTAGCCTCAATTGTTCTACAACCACGCACATTCATAGACCCAACCTTCAGGGTACGGGGATAATTCGATCCCCCATCCCTTTCTCTGGCCTGTCTCTTTTTAGGAACTAAAAAACAGAGGAGGGGGTCCCTAGTCCCCTCACCCTGCCCCTTTTAGCCGCCTTTTACGACACGCAGGGATTACGGTGGCGGAATTCTTCCTAACACAATCTGGCCGCAGAGTAGTAGCACCACCCCATAGTGCGGTCAGACTGTCTCCCCCCCCCCGCCACAGGGAGGTGAGGCATATATACATATACATATAAGGGGAATGGTACAATACTCCCCCGGGTGGTTGAGATTGTGTCTCCTGCCACTAGGGAGGAGGTATATGGGGTTGTTCATATGACTAAGGGAGGTGGGAGATTTGTACAGGTAGGGAGTATGATACAGGGGAAGGAGGGAGGGATTATGATACAGGGGATGGGAGGGAGATAGTATGATACAAGGGTCGGAGGGATGACATGGCCATGTCAAGGGGATGGAAACTAGTGATATACGTTGTTACAAGGGGAGGTATGGTGATATAAGATACACATAGTGTCATGTTGATATATAAGACAAGGAGTAAATAGAGAATGCAGTCACACATGTTCTTAGATCTATATAAGTACTGTAGATAACACTCGTGAAATAGGGTACACATGCCTTTCATTTTTTTTTCTTCTATGTTAGATTCTAGTTGTCACACATTACTGGATCAGAGATATGTCAACATTTGCTGGTGGTACTTTTTCTGTCCACAGTTTATGCAACTTATCAGGTGGCATAGGTAGTCACTGAATGGGACGGCACTTTATCCTGGGGAGGGCGTACTATGCCAGTAGCAAGTCTGATTTCCTGTAGTCTGCGTTCCATTTTCCGGACACAACAGTGCACTGCACAGAGGACGAGGAGAAAACCTATGATAGAGATGACCACAGGGGGAAACACAACGGTTGGATGAACCCATGAACGGCTGAGGGCCAGAGAAAATTGATCCATAATGAAGTCACTGTCGTTGAGAAATGTTAGCATATGCATGTTGGGGGAGATAACAGTAATGTTAGTAGATGGCGGGTTGGAAGGCATGTCAATCGGTTGGAAGATGTCATAGGAGTGTTTACGGACTGATTGGTGATAGCGAGTGGTGTAAGTGATGACTGACTCTGATTTGATGGTACAATAGGCTGGTGCTTTGTAGAGACCACTAGCAGGTACGGAGCGGACTGAAGTACTAGGACACATGATGGTGACAGAGATGGGGACAGTGAAGAAGAAGTACTGGATGTGGTTGAGGTGAGCATGGTGGACTGGGAGTACAGGAGCTGGAACAAAGGAACAGACCAAGTATATGGAATGGTTACGAACTAAAGCAGACTCACAGGGCGTAGCGCTGCTAGGGAAGATAGCGAAAAGGTGGGCAGCACAGAGACGAGAGGGAGGGGTGAGGGAGGAACACTGCTTCAGGTCGGTGGTAGAAAGGAAGGCAACTGAAAGATGGTAATGGGATAGGAGGAAATATTCTGAAGGAAAAGAGACTTGCAATAAGGAGTTGTTGTATCGGAAGGGGAAGGGAATGATGTGGAAAAAGTTGAAGGTGTTGTCAGAACGGAGAGGGATATGGACAACACGGATGTGGTGAGAAGAATGGCCTCGAGAACTGGATAGTAATATTCGAGAGAGGAGTAGGGGAGTACAGGGGATAAACCGAAAGTAGAGTTAGCGCATTCTAATACAGAGCGGAGAGCTGAGATAGGTACTAAGTCTGCAGAGACACGCCCATTAATAGCATCGACTAGGATACGAACCAAGGTAGTGACCTGAGAGAAGAGAGTGTCAATGGCTAGTTGGAGATTATCCATGTTAAGTTTGAGGTAAAAGAACTGAGAAATAACGTTCAGAGTGGAGAGGTGTTGTTTTAAGATGTCGGTAAAGTTGTTCAGAGTGTAAGTTACTTCATTTAGGTGGGTTCTAATCTTCTGTAACATAGTGTGTTGGACGTTGATGACTCGGCATTGAGAGTCTAGGGCGGAAGCTAAATGAGCTAGGTCAGATTTGAAGCCGGAAAGGTCACGGCCTGTAGCGACACCAAACAATCTGCTGAGAATCTCACCACCGAGGTCAAAGAGACCTCGTTTCACACGAGAACAATCTACAGGTGGCTGAATGGAGAATGTGGCATTGAGCTCGGTGAATTTACCAGATATGTATTGCAACTGCCAGGAGAGTGGGAGGAAAAGATGATATAAATACTGATTCGGGTTGTTTCCCCATAAGGGCTGTGAGGTGGGTCTTGATTTTGTGGACCTGGTGCACGTAGGCAGGCAGGGCGATGGCTACGTCGGCCAGGGGCACAAGATCGTAGTGCAGGGAGACTACATCTTCTATGCATTACCTCGCCTCCCGAGCCGACCAAGGCCCCGGGACGTACTCCACCATCGTCCTCACCCGACCCAGACCCCAGGAGGATCAGCACTGCCAGAAGGTAGACCACTAACATCATACCTAGAAGATTAGGTGAGAATTAATGGGAGAGTTCCTGGAGAGGTTGATGGGCAGAACGCAGTTTGGATTGATACTGATTAATTGGTGAATGAGTAGCGGTAGGTGGAAATGAAGGAGACTGATGGATAGGTGGAGATGGGGTAGAGTGAGGGATTTGGGAAGTAGGAGGGAGAGCAGTAGGTTGTGCAAGGCCCCGCGGAGCACGTTTTAGATCGTCAGCATGGACCCGCTTAGTGTCTGTAGTGGAGAGGTCTTGGATGTGTAACTTGTTGCCTTGTTTATTCAGTACGCAATGAGGGCCGGAAAATTTGTCATCTAATTTAGAGGTACGCGTATGGGAATGAGCAAAGACTAGATCACCGACGTTGATAGTGATAGGAGAGGCAGATTTGTGTTGGCTTTGTATCATATCCTCCTTAGATGAAGCTAGATTGGACGTTACATACTGATGGATTGTTTGGAAGTTGGCCAATTTTACTTTGACATAGTCATCCATGTTATAGATGGGGTCTGGCTTTGAGGATAACAGGGTGTATGGTAGGTGTTTGTCAAAACCAAAGAGGACAAAGAAGGGAGATTCGCCAATGGAAGCATTGATGGAGCTACTGATTGAGGATGCCACTTGGGGAATCCAATCATCCCATGTCGAACTATGGGAGCCTAGGTGCCTGAGGCACTTTAAGATTTTTCTATTGTGGTGCTCTACTAAGCCATTGGAAGCTGGATTGTTAGGTATGACATTGCATTTATTAATTTTAGAGCAGCAACAGATCTCCAGGAGGCTATTGTTGAACTCAGTACCATTGTCAGTGAGGATGGTATGTTGTGTACTGAACGGGCAAATTACGTGATCTACGAAAGCCCGTGCAACACTCTTCGTGGTCTTATCTGAGAGGGGGACGAGGACACAGTAGCGTGAGAAGTGGTCGACTGCTACAAACAAATACTCTGCACCTGGTTCTGTAAGAGGGAGTTTGAGAAGATCGATGGACACTGTTTCCCATGGGTGTGACGGGAGTGGATATTATAAGAGCGGTGCAGGTAAGCCGGTGGAACCTTTGTGGTGGTGGCACGAGATGCAAAAGTCACAGTGCGCAATGATATCGCGATGCATGGTTGGCCAATAGTACTCGAGACTTGCTTGGCGCAAGCACTGGTCTTTACCTGGATGGGATGCGTGAGGTGTATCATGAACGATGTGAAGGACCGCAGATATCAGGTCAGTAGGGACAACGAGTTGGTGTACTTCTCTGTTGGGCAAATCCTTTCCTGTAAGGAATGTTTTTCTGTACAAGAGACCATCTTTTAGTGAACTCATCTGGTACTGGTAGAGCAGGTAAGGTCGAGGCATCTCCTGAGTCAAGGAAATAAACTACTTGTGACCACATGAAATCCTTGTGCTGAGAGTTTTGAACATCCTCTGATGTTAAGGTTGTGCTGTCAGTGACCTTGGGCTGCAGGGACGTGACAGGTGCGGCTACATGACGTGAGAGGGCATCCGCAACTATATTCGATTTTCCTGGGACATACTGAAATGGGATTGAAGTCCTGGATGGTGATGGACCATCTAGCTAACCTACCAGTGAGGTTGCATCCCTTAAACAAATCACAGAGAGGAAAGTGGTCTGTCTGGATATGCACTGGATAACCATATACTATGTCTCTGAAATGTTTCAAGGACCAGACAACTGCCAAAGCTTCTAAATCGGTGACACTGTAATTACGTTCAGCGGTGGTAAGTGAGCGACTCATACGCTATTACACGCTTTCTGGATGCTTGATCTAGTTACATCAGAACTGCACCAAGTCCTGTGCCTGAGGCGTTCTGACAGCATCAGTTGAATCTGCGATAGTAACCACTTAGGCCTAGCAGGGAATGCTAAAATTGGGTCATTGACAAGAGCTGTCTTTAGCACTTGGAAAGCCTGGGACTGATTGTTGGTCCACACAAAGGATGCATTCTTCCTTAGTAAGTGGGTTATAGGGGCGGCGATCTTTGCATAGTGTGTTAGGTTCTGGGAAATTGATGATCGCCTTAGTTTTGTCGTCAGTAGTATGAATACCTTGTGCGTCGACAACGTGGCCTAGAAAGTTGATCTTCTTTCTCAGGAAGTCACATTTACTGAGGTTGATTTTCAGGCCTCCTAGCTGTAGGCGTTCCAATACTTGTTGTAGTTTGGCAAAATGGTCAGGGACTGATTTACTTACAACAATGATGTCATCTAGGTAAGCAAAAAGAGAGTGGCCCATCATGCCACTAAAGACCGAATGGATAAGTCGCATGAATACTGAAGGAGCATTTCTCAAACCAAAAGGAAGTCTCTTAAACTGAAAATGTCTGAAGGGGTGCTGAAGGCTGTAATTGGGCGAGAGGATTCTTCCATTTCGACCTGCCAGTAACCACTGAGGAGGTCTAGGGATGAAAAGACTACGTTATTTTCACCTAGTGATTCTAGCAAATCTGTGAGGATAGGTAACGGGAAACGGTCTGGAACGGTCACTGAGTTTACTTTACGGTAGTCCACTACTGGTCTAAAGTTGCCGTCCTTCTTTGGGACTAAGAAAAGAGGACTATTCCATGGACTGACGAAGGATTCAATAATGTCCTGAACTAACATTTGCTCTACCATCTGATCTGTCTGTTTTCTCAAGCTGTGAGGTAACCGATATGCTGGTATGTAAATCGGCTGAGTTCCTGGCACTAGGTCTATGTCATGTTTGACTAAGTCTGTCTTGCCCATTTGTTCTCCGGGTAAGGCTACCACGTTTCTGTAAGCATGCAAAAGGTCGAGCAGTTGAGATTTATGCTGTGGAAAATCCTTGCAAGTTAGGTTTGAGAGCAGGTCAGGTGAACGAGTTGGAACAGATCCCGTAGAGTTAATGGCACATATACCGGTTGGTAGACTGTTATCATCAGTAGGGATAGAGGATTCCTGGCACACCATTACGGCCGCTGGGTATACTAGGAAATCTCCAATCTTTACACCACTTTTAAGCTTTAGTGAAGCATTCGTGACATTGAGCAAGTATAGATAACATAGACTGTCCTCTAAGATCGTGCACCAGGCTGACTCATAAGTTAAGCCATTCACACAACACGTCTCAGGCAGTGTTAGTACATCCACTCCTTCTAAAGCACCTACAGTACGAACAGAGACTTTGGTGAACTCATGCTGTAACAAAATTGTGCACGTATTCGTTACTGCACGCCTCATCTCTGCATGTTGGAGAACATCAGTTAGACTTTGTGAGGTAGGTAAATGAGACATGTCTAAGTCAGCAGTAGTGCTGTCGTTAGAGGAGGTTGGACGAGCCTTTTCTGAATGTTGAGAGGATGTATCATTTGGTGATTCCTTGCTCTCAGTCAGCGAGGGAATGATCTCTGTATTCCCGGGTGATGATGATGATGATGACTCAGCTTGTTCTGTACTCTTAGGGAGTGTGAGAGTCAAGGGGGACTGAACGACTGAAGTTACTCGCAGTACAGGATGGGGACATTTCATACTGTAGACTGGGAACCCAGAAATGTCTATACTACTACAGGAAGGCAATAATGCAATGCAGTGTTGTGCCTTGGTGGGTAAGCCAATAAAGGCATCTGCTGGATATTTCAAGTCGTTAGTTACGTGAAATTCTATTGGGAAAGGGAGCAAGGTGCTGTCTAGCTATACTTCTAAAGTGACTCTTCCCTTGACCTTAAACTCTGAGCCTTCTACACTGCATGGGTGAATGTCTGAATGTTCAAGGAAACTGACGCTATTACGGTGGCGTTGAATGATGTCTAAGGAGGTATCAGAAATTAAGTTTACTCTAGATCCGGTGTCCATGAAGAACGACGTTGGTATGTCATTACTCCGTCCTAGAATGACTAGACCTGAGGAACTGATAGGTCCTACATGGCGGATGGGGAGTTGGTGTTCTTTTGCTACGTCATATTGGTCCGATAGGGGTGCGGCGCGTCCCCCGACTGATGGCGATTAAGGTAACGACACTCGTCGGTAGTGTGTGTTGTACTAGTCTTGTGATATTTGCATGTAGGGCGATGCGAACGGGAAGGCATACGCCGTCTAGTTTGGGAGTAAGGCAGTGTGTGTTTACGGTTGCAACTGTTTGCTCGATGTCCAGGTGTACCACAGTGCCAGCAAAGGATCGAGGACTGTCTGTTCTGTTGGACGCTAGACTTAGCACGACTGGCAGTTGCAGTACGATTGGTGGCAAGTCTGCCTCATGTGACTGAACGAGAACGGCATTGTACTGGGGAAATGGTAATGTGACAGACCTGAGAGAGCAAGGGTCGGTCTGTGGCCTGACGTGTGTGGTTTGAACCTGTTCTTTCATGGATTGTTTTAGTAATCTGAACAATTTTATCTCCCAGATTGAAACCGATCGCCAGGGCTGTTTCTCTCTGTTTAGGAATAAGCCAATGGAGGAATCTCAGGTAACCAAATAAATCTGCAAGATTGTTGAGTGAAACCATAGGAACTCCATTTACGTTCTGTACCCATTTCGTGCCTATAAGTAATTGGCGGATCTCGCTACTAATGGCTTTCATGGCAGCGGCTGCTTCGCGTAATTTGGCATGTTGGGGGGAGACGGGCAAATCCTCATCCATCTGGGTGAGGAGATTAGTGAACCCAATGAGAGATGCGTCATTTGAATGTTGGCAGCAAAGCGTTATGAGTTCCTTACAGAAATCAGCAAAGGTTGTTATGCCATCAAAATGTCCAGCACGGATCGCGGATCCGATATCCGATTTGCCTTGGTGTAAGTGACCCATGAGATAAGAGACTTTGAGGTTTTCATCTGTAATTCACCAATTGTGGATATCGGTTTCGACCTCTCTGAGAAAATCATAAACAGACCAAGTGAAGTCCTCGCCGGTAAATTTGGGATGAGTTGCATCGTCAAGATAGATAGACTGGGGAGTAGGGGTTGGTTGGGTCATGGTTGGAAGCGTGGAAGGGATGGGAGTATGAGAGAGAGAGAAGGTAGTGGTAGTTAAGTGTAAGGGAGACGAGAGGTGAAGTGGGGCAGGAGAGTTAACGAGAGTGGTAGGAGTAAGGAGAGAAACAGGCAGTGTAGGAACAGGGGTAGAGTATGAGGTATCTGGATGGGAAGGGTGTGGGGAGGCGAGTAATCAAGTGGTGGGTGGTGAGGCTGCGCGGACCGGGTACGTGCGTCCGCTACGTAAATGAGTCACTGAATCTTCCTCGGCTGGTGGGTCTTGATCATTGGTTGTTTCTTGACTGAGAGTGGATGGAGTAAGTTCTGTATATGCAAAGTATGACATGTTGTCTGGTGACGTAATATAAGATGAGAGATGAGGAGCGATATATATATTTACAGGATGATGATGTGAATATGCACCATGAGAACGGAAATGGAAATGTATGGAGATGACGGAATGGTAGTTGCAATAAATAGTAGGTGAGATGGGAAATGAATAATAGATTGGCGGTGAAAGTGAGGATGGAGTGAGGGGTGGAGATGAATTTTGACAATACACAATCTGTAGAGAAAATCAGAAGATAATCTCTATAGAAAGTCAGATGGGTGGATGAAGGTACACTAGTATAGTTACACAGCTGAAAACACAGTGGAGGGGAGAGGTGAGGGCGATGATCAGGTGGTGGGAGAACGGGGAGGCACGTGGTGGGCGGAGCCAGAGGCAGGCTTGTAGTAGGTATGTAGGATGAGTCTTGGAAGAGGTGGAGTTTCTCGCTGGGCATGAGCCGATACGTGAATAGACGGGTTGAGTGGCGCGATGGTGGATGTTTAATCCGAACCAAATGTGGAGGCACACTGAGGGGTGGACAAATGTCGCCACAGGCAGATGCAAAGCTGGTGGGTGGCAGATGTGGCAGAGGGCAATGTCGTGGCAGATGCAGAGAGTGAATGGCAGACGCTGGAGAGGGCCACCAGCAGATGAACAGGTGTCATAACAGGTGCCTGAACAGGTGTCGGAACAGTGAAGACAGGTGCTGAGGGCAGCGACGTCGATTGTCGCGGCCTGTGTGGGGTTGTGGTCGATGTAGAGAACGGCACTGGTGAGGGGATTGGGATACCTGTAGGCAGAGCCGGTATAACGCCACGGGAGAGGGCGAGAGGGTGAGGCCATTAGAGGCGGTGCATCTAGTAGTTGTTGGTCGCACTAAAACACTGTAGAGGCGATGAGAAATGATGGACCAATCACCGCTGCTACCAAAAATGTAACACCCCTCTCTTGATGGTTGAAGGAAAGTCCTGGAGTAGCTATTTACAGCCTTTAATTGTGGAGCACAGAAATATAGGTGTTACCTCCCTGATATCGGCCCTCGACTGACTAGAGTCGAGACATATGGAGTTGATTGGCTAGGCTAGCCTGGGAAGCACTGCTTACGCTGCAATTCTGAATACAGTGGGGGGGGCATATAGTGGGGGCGTACACAGTGAGGGAGGCATATATACATATACATATAAGGGGAATGGTGCACACACACACACACACACAATATACAAGTATGATGAGTACACTGTTACCCTGCTGAAAGTACATGGCTTGTGCTTTGTGTATTTGAGGCACTGAGAAGCACACA
>JAGKTI010040604.1:0-10375 GCA_018397915.1 Birgus latro
CTTAAGTAAAACAGCTAGAGAAAAGGTGGAAGCAGTTAATTTCATGTCCGGTCCTAACCTAACCTAACCTATGGTTACCATAAAGGTTTCATGCCTAACCTGTTTTCATCATGCTGTACATGTGTTAAAAAATTACCCTAAATGTTAATCATAATTTTCTGCTTGCAATTTAATTTTTCCATGCATGGTTCTTAAGTGAAACAGCTAGAAAAAAGGTTGAAGCAGTGAATTTCATATCCGGTCCTAACCTAACCTAACCCAACATTGTGTTAATCATAATTTCCTGCTTTTAATTTAATTCTTTCATGCATGGTTATTAAGTGCACCAGCTATGAAAAAGGTGGAAGCAGTGAATTTCATGTCTGGTCATAACCTAACCTAACCTAACCATTTTTCTAGTAGCAGTTTACATCATTTACTGTATTTGATGCTTTGTATCCAATAATTTAGTGCACAAAATGTGAGAAAAGATGATCTCCATGTCAGATACTTTCTTATACTATGCTGGCAAGTTCTGAGCTCCTATGACTCACTCACCTCTAAATCATCATTTTTTGGTTAAAATTCAATAAATTCATGCTATATGTGCATTATTTATGTGAAAAGGGGCCTAAATAAGTGCTATACATGTCCAGTAGGGTGGTAGGAAGGTAGTTTTCTGATTTAGGTTAGGTTAGGTTAAGGTCATGAAAAACCAGTGCTGGAGCTTCAGGACCAATATCCGGACAAAACCAATATCCGGACATGCCTTTGGCTCTATTATGTCGGATAATGGAGGGATTACTGTATATATAATATACAGTATATATTACTGTTAACATAATATAAATGGCTTTAGTTGTGGATGTCAAGGGCTAATCCTCTTAACCCTTTGTTTGGCAGTTGGCCACGTATTGCATTTATGAAGTTTCCAGTAATTGGGTTGACAGGAACCACCCTCTTATGATTGTTGAAAAGGGGGTATTTGATAAGGTCGTCTGCATTGTGTTTTGCCTTTCTAATTATAAATTTAAGTATTATTAATTTCCATTCCCCTGCTCTAGGAAATCAGAGCAGCAGTAGTACCAGTGGTAAAGGAAGTATCACTGGGAGACCGAGAGATGTATTGAAGGGTCAACTGGAGGAGCCTGACCAAGAGAAACTTTCAGTATCACTGGTTGACCCAAGTTGGGAGCTGATTGACCCTAACCCAGATATTCACTCTCTCTTCATTGCATTTAATCAGCAATTCTTCTGGGGACGTCTGCATGGGGTGGAGGTCAAGTGGAGCCCGAGGATGACACTGTGAGTTTATGCCATTTGCACTATATAATACAATAGACCCTCACTATAATGGACTAATTTAGGGGAAGCCTGATCCAATAAAGACGAAAATCTGTTTTATCTGGTGGTATCCCCCTGAGGTGGGATTACAAGCACCTGTTTGAAAATAAATGAGTACAAGAGCTTGTTCTAGTACTGAAAATAAAAACTTTGCCCATTTTCACTAACAGCCCATAATTCCAGCCTGTTGCAGTTTATTTCGCATCCATCATTGCACTTCCTCATTACTAGTGCAACATTGTATTACTAGAGTTACTACAACTCAGCAGTCACGATGGGGAGAGGGCAATTTCAGGCCAAACTGGAGAAAAAAGGATTTGAAACACATGTAGTGCGACTCATTGGCCCCATTTAATGGAAATCCGGTGGCTTTCATAGAGTTCATTAAATCGAAGATCCGGTCTACCGAGGTTCGTTAAGTCGAGGGTCTACTGTATATAAGTTTGTTTTTACAGTGTTACTGTATTGTAGGTGCTGTACTATAAAATTTTATTCACCTAGGAGGGACTTCTTATTATACAGTGAAAGCTCGATTATCCAGGCTCGGATTATCCAGCCTTTGGTATATCCGGGCCGTGACTGAATGGTTCAGTGGTACAGTAATACATAGAATTATTCGTACGATAGCTCCGGTTGCTAGCGAGCGAGGCACGGGTAAACGAGCGTGAGTCTGTCCCCCCACCCACACCTCCTGCTCACAACTCGATCACATGGATGGCAAGGTGGAGTTTTGTTAGGTGACTGATAACCTAACCTAGCCTAACCTTGCTTAACTACCTAATAATTTAACCTATCCTAACCTGGGCTCCAGTTGGAGAATTGGGAAACGAAATCCACTTCTAATTGAAATCCACTTCTTATGTTGAATAAGTTTCTTTCATTATGCCGGAAACATTCGTAGGTACGGCCTAAAGAACTATATGATGATAAAGGAGGAAATCTTTCAGCAAGAGAAGGTAATTAATACCAAATTCAAAGTAAAATAATACAGAAAACAAACTAGAGGAATATGAATTGAACTGGTAAAGTCTTTAGGCTGTATGCTTAGACGAAAATTTATGGGCTTCACAATTTTAGGAGACGAAATGGAACAGAAATGTTTGCTAATCAGAAAAAAATTACTCTACCATCTCCCGTGTTCTCTTAAGTTAGCATTCAGTTTCACATTCTTCATTAGATATTGCGCTTCCCATTTCAGACTGGCAGAGCATATAGTTATTTCTGTGTCTTTCAGTTAAGTGTACATTATGTTCATTCTTTTGTTCGTTCTTAAGTGTGTGTGTGAAAGAGAGAGTATTGATACGAAATGGAACCAGAAATGTTTGCTAATTAGAAAAAAATTACTCTACCATCTCACGTGTTCTCTTAAGTTAGCATTCAGTTTCACATTCTTCGTTAGATATTGCGCTTCCCATTTCAGACTGGCAGAGCATATAGTTATTTCTGTCTCTTTCAGTTAAGTGTACATTATGTTCATTCTTTTGTTCGTTCTTAAATGTGTGTGTGAAAGAGAGAGTATTGATGCAAACAATAATGTATTCCATTAACCCCTTCATAGTTGTTGGCCTTGAACGATGCTTTACTGTACCGGTGTCAGTGACGGTGAGTTAAAAGCTATAAAAAAAAACTGCGAGCAGTTATGGGAAGGGATTGAAGGTCGCTGATATGTTTACACGACCCTACTCTACTGGCGCAAGCAACTAAGCGGTCACTTCCTCTCAGATGTTTTCGCCGATATGTTTAAATGCTAATGTAACATGCCCCTTCATTTTGAGTAACTTTCTTCCATTATGCCGAAAACAAGAGTAGGTAAGGCTTAAGGGACATTATGATAATAAGAGAGGAAATCTTGCTGCCAGAGAAAGGTAATTTACCACCCTCAAAATAGGCAGAAAAATACAGAAAACTAGAGGAATATAAATTGACTTGGCAAGGTCATTAGGCTGTATGCTTACACGAAAATTTATAGGTTTCACAATTTTAAGGGACGAAATGGAGCAAAAATGTTTACTAGTCAGAAGAAAAAAAAATACTTTCGTATCACGTCTTCTCGTAAGTTAGCATCTCACATTTTTTGTTCAGTGTCGCGGTTCCCAACACATTTCGGACCAACAGAGCATACAGTTATTTCTGCTCTTTGCAGCTAAGTGTACATTTACTGCTCATTCTTCGTTCGTTATGTGTATGTTTGAGAAAGTATTGATACAAATAATTATGTATTTCCATTAACCCCTTCATAGCTGCCATCCTTGAACAATGCATTACTGCACCGGTGTCAGTGACGTTGAGTTAGGGAGCTATAAAATCTGCGAACAATTATGGGAAGGGAACGAAGGTCACTGGTATGGTTATACAAACCTGCTGTACCATCCCAATAGCCAGATGTTTTCATCAATATGTTTTAATGCTAATGTAACATGCGCTCTAATTTTATTCTTTCACGATTCATAGCAAATCAGAAGATGGGTTTAGGGACAAAAAAAAAAAGTGCACCAGACGAGTCTTACCACATCTGTAAGAAAAAGAAACTGATTTTAGAACTTAGAAAAAATGGTTCCAAGGCCTGCCACGGGAGCATGCAAATTTTTGAACTCACTGCCATTGAGGGGGCTAAACGTACGCTTTACTGTAAGCAGTAAAAGCACCCTACCAAATCAGTTCATCCTGATACTCTGTTATGTTTTTCTGGTTGTTTCTGGGTTGGCAAATAAACATTTCTTGTTAAATCTGTTTCCCCGTTGTTTTTAGCTGTTCTGCTGGTGTGCAACTCTTGTTGTTAGTTAACGTAATTGCGGAAGGTACTGTTCTGATCTCATTGTTTAACCAAACCTGGCCTAACTTAGCTTAACTGCACCTAATAATTTAGCCTAACTTAATCTCCAGTTTGGAAGTTGGGAAACGAAATCCACACTTGAATATGTTGAGTTTCTTCCATTGCACTGGAAACAATCGTAGGTACAGTCGCGTTCATGAGTCTCGATACACAGGTGTTTTTGTTGTCTATTGCAGTGCTCACTGCTTTTGGAATATGGAACTTTTGTGCTTACTGCCTGATACACTGAACATAATTTGGTCGGT
The DNA here is from genome assembly GCA_018397915.1 of Birgus latro. Lineage (NCBI taxonomy): Eukaryota > Metazoa > Arthropoda > Malacostraca > Decapoda > Coenobitidae > Birgus > Birgus latro. The sequence continues at coordinate 4,402 of JAGKTI010040604.1, forward strand.
TAGCAAGTGAAATAGTTCAACATCCTACCAACGGTGGACACAACAGCAGACAAGACAAATACATGTGTATCATGACACGAACGCGACTGTACAGCTTCAGGAACGTGACGATAATAACAGAGAGGATATTTTTCAGCAAGATAAAGAAATTTACCAAACTGAAACTAGAAAATTACAGAAACAAGCAGGATGCATATGCAAAGATTTGGTAAGGTCTTTCTGCTACGTTAAGTGTACATTTACCGGTAAATAAATCAGTCTAACAGTACTTGTTTTTTGTTTCTGCCAGATTAATCGTGATTTCGGACTATTCAGTCACCCCTTCACACCATATAGCCCGGATAATCAGGCTATCTCTGTAATGCCATTTGAACTTATATCCATTATCCCTTGTAGCCTTTTTTTTTTTTTTTAAGGCATCTTACAGTTTAGAAACTGTTTTCATTAACCCCTTCATTGCAATGATATCTGTTTTGTAGCTGATTTATGTTTTATGTGGTAATAGTATATATGTTACAGGTGTGCAGGAGTATGCAGTTATGAAGGGAGAGGTGGTCTGTGTTCTGTCAGACTGTCAGTGCCACTCCTCAAGCTCCGTCCTCGAAAGGATCTAATTGAAACACTTCTGGTGAGTCACACACAACTGACATGCATTGACTAGTATTCATTACTATGCTCATCATCATCCAGAGCTCCTTTCCCACCTTAGGGCAGGGTGATAAGTAGCAACATCCAGACAGCCCAAATTTGCCCAGTCCAGTGGGGCACACTTCCATTCGTTCACTATTCAAGCCCATTGGCTCTGATACGTGAAACACATTCACATGCTACTGTGTGGAATACTTTTGAAGAAATTAATGTGAATGTTTATATGAATATAAGTACAGTAAAGTAGAATGTTAGTGTACTTTAATTGGTAGTATGTACTACCTACACCATACAATGTTCAGACTTCGGCATTTGCTGGTATGTCCAGTATCTTTATGGTTCTTAATTTAATTCATTTTATTTATTTACATTAATGTTGATAATTTGCTTTAAGTTTTGTTAGATGCTATATGCTGGTATACAGTAGGCCCTCACTTTATTATGCCGTGCTAGACTGGATATCAGATTTATCGAACACTTTGAGTTCCCCAGACAGACCATCATAAATACCAATACCATCTGGTAATTGGGAAAAACCATGCGGGACCTTCAGGACAACTCTGGCCTATGGGATTAAACTGGATTGCTTCCTGCATGTGGGTTGATTCAGCATGGTTACCAATGCTGGCGGTGGTTTTTTCCATCCACATGGGTTAGTCAGGAAGTAGTACTATGACAAGGGTGTGAAATTATGGAATACAGTAGTTAAGTGTAAATTGGGTATCATTTTCATTTTTAGTACAAGAAATATGTTATTTCACATTTATTTTCCATTATGTGTTTGAAATCCCACTTCAGGGGGGGGCTCATTGTACTTACTGGATTATCTGATTTATCAGATCAGGCTTCTCCCCAGTTGATCTGGTATAGAGAGGGTCCACTGTATGTTGATGGTTTTTAAATAATGGTGAATCACTTATGACATTTTGTGTACTGTAGGGATGGCAGTTCAAGCCTGCACGAGGGTAGCGTATTTCTGATGAGAGATGTAATGGTTTCTCCAAGGATCTCTCCTTGCCTTGGAGAACTTGTATGTGGTCCATTGGTCCAAGCTTGGGGGATTCACCCTTACAGATATACAATGATCCTTTGGCTGTCATGCTGTTATGACAGTTTCTGTTATCACTGCTAGGTGAAAATCTGCATTCCTGTCATTATCGGGCATTTTTGGTCTAAAAAACTTTGTTATTACGCACCCTGAGCTGGTTTCTGACAACATTGATGGTGCAGAATCTTTGGTTTCTGATGGCTTTGAGGGATTCAATGATGAGGCCCTGCTCAAGGAATTAATATAGGTGATGGAGACCACTGACTCTCCAACTCCTAGTTTCAGAACCCCTTCTGTCAAACCTATCTCAGGTCTTTGTGTGGTATGTGTTTCTTCTTTATTGTGTCCTTTTCATCATTATCTCTAAACTTAACCTAGCCTGTGTCTGTTTTTGCTAACTTCCATAACAGTGTGTATGTATTTAGTTGGTCTAAATTGTTGTAAAAGGAAACATTTGGATTTACAAGTGGGGTGTGTGGTACCAATTAGGGTAAATCCCTTAGTTTGTATGCTTTCTTTATTTCACAGTTTCTTTATCACGCACTAGATGTGGTTCCAATAATGCTCAGTAACCAAAGGATCACTATTTTTTGTTGCCTCTAGATCATTCAGCTTTGGGGAAATCTCTTGTAGTGATGGGGTTAATGAAAGCTATACCTAACTCCTGTACTTTGGAAAGGCATTCCTAATGTGATTAAAATGGTGTGGAGATAGCAAGAACAACTATACCTGTACATCATGATACTGAAGGGGCTAATATTTCAACTGTCCTTTGTACTGTACTTCTATACACAGCACGAAATGATCCATGCCTACCTCTTTGTTACTGCCAATAACCGGGATCGAGATGGACATGGACCTGAATTCCACAACCATATGTACCGCATCAACAAAGTTGCCGGCACTAACATTTCGGTACGTTATTGGAGTTTCATGTTTTTACTTGCATTTATCTTTAATTATGAACTGCATGTTAGTGAAGGATTGCAGTTGCTGGTGACTCTCACCTCTTCACCAGGTTAGCAGTTATCCATAACGGGACTGCCACAACATACAGTAATACAGATTAACTTATACCATAGTGGAATCAAGGTTGGTATTACAGTACTGTGGCTTTTTATTAATTCATTACCAAGCATGTGCAGTCTTTTCTGATTTTCTGTTGAAATGAGTATTTCATAGGTTAGTTGCTCTTTTTCCTGGAATACCATAGCTATATTGTGGTAGGTGGTGGAAACCGTCATGTACGCACTTGAGATAGTGCTGCTTACATCTTCCTTCACCTTTATCATTATTTTTTTCATGTCTGCCCTCCTCTCTTCCTGTTACCATCATCTTTCCTGTCACTTTTTATTACTCCTCTTTCCATTTCAGTTGCCTTTACATTGAGTGACAAGCCTAATGATTTCCATTAAACCAGGAAACCATTTACAGCACTGGGTGGTAACCATATAGTCAACCCACATGTGTTCCCAATGTGTCAGCAAGTGGGTTGGCGGAGGGTTAGTGCCCCTCCCCATAAAACCACTAACTCAAAGACTAATGGCCACCCCTTACTGGATTGTGGTGTCTGGCTGTTGATAGATAGATAGATAGATTATCATTACATGTAATTCTCTTATGTGTTCACTAATAGTTATTTTAGTTTCCACTAAAGTTCTTGGATATGCCATCTTGTTTCTTAAGGATTGATAAAATTATTTGTACTGCTCACAGTTTTTCAGATTTATTACTTTAAGTCAGTTTCATGTATTCTCATATGATTCATGGTCGTCCATCGCATATCATCATTTTTAAAGTACTGTGCAGTAGGTCTGTCTTTAAACACAATATTAACACTATGATCTTTGTTGGAGGGATATAAGCATACACAAAGGTGAGAACCTGGTCCTCAGAAATGACCAATGGTCCCAGTTCTAGTCCCTCCCTTAAAATGGACCAACAGTCTTAATCCCAATCCTCAGTGAAGAAGGGACTTAGGACCTACTCGGTCCTAGGTTCTTGGTCCATTAGTGAAAATTTTGAATAACATGTGAAATGAAATTAAGACACTGGAAATCTTTAATTTTATTAACTTATAAATTATAACTGGTACAGTACATAAATGAAATAATAAAAATATAAGTCCATCCATCCGAGAGTGACCAGCCTCACTTATCCCTGAGTGGCATTACTTGAGCAATAGACCCCAACTACCCCTTGGATATAAACCTACAGAGGCTCAGTCCCACTAAACCACTAGGCGCCATAATTTTGTTATGGTATATGGTTACCACCCAGTGTAGTAAATGGTTTCCTGGGGTACAGGAAACCATTTAGCCTGACACTAAGAATAGAGTCACCCATAGGCAGAAGGAAGAGGAAGGAAAGAAAGACAGAAGAGGGAGTGTAAAGTCACCCTTAGGCAGAAGGAAGAGGAAAGAATGAAGGAAAGAAAGATAGAAGAGGAAGGATGGAAGAGAGGAAAGGGCAGACACCCAAAGCAGCACTACATCAAGTGAGTGGATGGTGAGCACCCCCACTTAAAATATAAGTCTCATCATCATCATTATCATTCGGACCCCCTCTCCCACCCTAAGGCAGGGTGAGAAGTAGTAACATCCAGACAGCCCAAATTTGCCCAGTCCAGTGGGCCATGTTTCCATTCACTCACCATTCAAGCCCCCGGAATCCTGGCTGTATTTGATATGCCAAAAACATTCACCACATTCTGTAGCTTCACACAAATGAATCCGATGGAGTCAATCCGGACGCTGCCACATTAAAAAGGGGTGCCGAATCCCTGATTGTTCGCTTCTTCTCACAATACTCATCCAGCCAGCTTAACCTCTTGTCAGTCCCCTAGCCTCACCGACTGCCAAACCTTGCTTCTTCACACACTCACTCACCATATCCCTCCACCATCTCCTTGGCCTACCTTGCCTCCTCCCTTCTTCAAATTCACTCAGATATATACCCGTTTCACCACTCTGTTGTTATCCATTCTCTCCACATGACCATACCATCTCAGTATTCTCTCTTTGATTCTCGTGTCCACAGACTTTCTCACTCCGCATCTTTTACGAATCACATTATTTCATATCCTATCCCCTCTCTGTACTCCACATACATTCCTCAGCAGTCTCATCTCCACCGCTCTCACTCTTGACTTTTCATTTTCATGCCACACCATAGTCTCACATCCATATGTTATAGTTGGTACTAACACTCCTACATGTAAACCTTGTGCAGCTGCAACACTGAAGCCTCTGTTTCTTATCAAGGCCTTCATTGCACCAGCTAGTTTCCTTCATTGTGTCTGTCTACTTTCCACTTCTTTTGCACATTTTTCTCACTCTTCTATCACTGCACCCAGGTATTTGAACTCTCTTACTGATTCCAGTCTCTCTCCATTCACTGTAACATCACACTGGGAATCACCTTCTCTCTCAGTAACAAAGACTTTACTTTTTTCTACATTTACTCTCAAGGCACAATGCTCACAGACATGAGCACAACTCTGCACTAGTCTACCAAGTTCTTGTCTGGTACAGTCAGACCTCTGCTTATGAAGTATCAACTTATGAAAAATCCAGGTACGAAATAAATAATTTTCAGGGGTAAAAAAGTAGCTAAAAAAAAATTAAAATACCAATTCAAACCACGTGCCAAGTACAAGTCCGTGGTCCCCAACGGATGCTGACTATGCGCTCCCGCCTTCTTTCCTGCTTGGTAGCCCAGAGCATTGTTGTTATCAACACAAGTAACATCAGCTGCGATTTATTATTTCCCCCAAAATGTCTCAGAAACAGAAACATAGTGAAAGTGATGATGGTAGCAGGAGAAAACGGCATGCAATTACGATGGAAACAAAAGTGGACATAATTATGAGGGTGAAGAGAGGAGAGAGGCTGAGTGATGTGGCACATGTGTTGAAACTGAATCCCTCAACTGTAGGAACAGTTTTAAAGGACAGGGAACTTTTCTTACACAGTACTGTACAGAATACGTAAATATATCACAGTCTTTGTATTTATGATTGTTTATATTAACCATACATGCATGAAAATAAGGGCTACTAAGATTGATAAGAAGTCGAAGGGGGAAAAGAATGACGTACGAAAAAAGACTTATGAAAGACCTTCAGGAACCAATTATTTTCGTAAGTTGAGGACTCCCAGTATTGTAGTTGCAAGTAGTACTGCATCATCAGCATACAACAAATTTGAGATATTCCATTCATTACCAATGCCATCCCCCTCTCCATTACTCATGTTTTTACTTCTCTCATCATCCCAT
>JAGKTI010040606.1:0-10375 GCA_018397915.1 Birgus latro
ATGAGATGTTTTTGCACAAGGTATTTGCGGGTGTCGTTCTTCCGACTTTGCGGTGAAAACAATTCATTTATAGTCATATCTAATATCCCCAACCTTTCCTCCCCTTGTATTACACAAGTAACTAGGCCTTGCTCGTTGTTCTGACTTTCATCCCACCTTACCTCCTCAAATGGTTCCACTGTGCCTACCCTGTACGTGCCAGATAAACTGATCTGATCAGGAGTCCCGTTAAAATAGGCAAAATAAACCCAGGACTTGCCTGTTGCTATACTCGGGACCAGGTTCACTATTCCAGGCTACAGTATAGTGGCAAAAATATTACCAGGACTTGTGGAAAATAAGCCAAGTGTCCATCCTGAAATATCAGATTCTAACGGGATGACGCCACTCATAAATGGATCTATCACAACTGTCTCATTCGCCATGCAGCTTTCCGAGGTGTACTCTCATTTATCTGATGGGCGGACTTCTGTTACAGTCAGGGACGAAGCATTGTTTAAGCGAAGATCTTCCTCTCCGACCTGCGGTTTTACCTTCTCCCTATCAATCTCGACTCACAATGGTTCTGGGATAATATGTACTGTACATTCCAAGCAAAAATGAAATCAGAATTTAGCATCACTGAAATTGTACAAGGTAAATGTCTGACCACTGCTAACTCTTTCATGGGTGCAACCTCCCATCCCTATTGATAGGTATACCTTTCTTGCAATTTCAAGTTCGGCATCACTGGCAAACAGTAGCCTTCAGCCTACATACGGCCGTAGCTCAGGTCTTGTCTCACTCAAATTCTCATAGGTTCCCTGGTTAATGAGTGATTGACATGCCTTTGTACTTAAAAGAATAGGGCAATCCCTCATTTTGCCACAAGCTTCCATCAATACCACCAGATCAGTTGGATTTCCCAAAGTCACGACAATTAGTCACTGGACTTCGTGTGTGTGTGTGTGTGTGTGTGTGTGTGTGTGTGTGTCCGCTCATGACCACCATTGCTCGGTTCAGTGAATTGTAAGTGATCACACTGCATCACTTTAGAGAAACAATGTGACCGGATCCACCACAACGGAAACATCCAAGTTTTCTTCTTTCCTCAGTTGACAAGTTGGTATACTGGACTCGCGAGATTAGCCTTGTGGCACGTCACGTGCGGGCTTGGTGACCATCAGCACAACATCTGTTTCATTTTCCTAGGCCCACTGTTATGTGCTGTGTCTTATGGCACGACCTCTTGCCCCGTAAGACACAGTCACAAACCTTGGGTTCTTTATTTCAAGACAGGGATAGAACATATACCAAAGAAACAGGGCAAAAACACAGGCAAACCAGTATTACACATATATTAACCAGATCGACTGACAATACAATATAGAATATTACATGTGGCACTTGCAGAATCCCTTATGGCACAACTAAGGCAACACACAACATAGCAGTATAGCACACTGGGAATTATAAGTCTGGCGCTCACTGGGAGTCCCGACTAGGGCAGCGCACACTGTTCAATATTAGCCCGGCAGTTCTAGGCCTTAGGTATACTGTATCACTGGGGGAGCACTGGACCTTCACATTAACAGGAGTTCACTGAGAGTCACAGGAGAAGCTGGGAGTCATTAGTTTCACTATATGGGGCACTAGGGCAGTTGTACAGCACAGAGGGAATGGACAGTAGTTATCACAGGAGAGTTACACGGGGAATGTTCCACTGGAAGGCTCACAACAAGGGGGTGTTAACATTCACGGTGGTGGTGGGGACTTTATAATGCATAATAGTGTCACTCACAGTCTTGGGGTTGAGTCCGGAATGTTCATGTGGCGGCCCGGTGTAGGTGGGAGGCCGTCCGGGCACTGTGGGGCTGCCTCACGATGTGGGCACTGAAGTGGTGTGGTCGGAGGGACTGGGGCCGAACAGGGCTATGAGGCGGGCAGCCCTTCCCTGGCCTCGGGACGTCGTCAGAGTGTAGTGGGCTCCCTTGGACCTATAGGAGCCCGGGGTGGCGGTGTGCCCCTTGGTAGCTGGGGGCTGCAGTTTCATCGGGGAGGGGAGGCCGTCAGGAGTCGCATGCGGCCACGGTGTCTCTGCGAGTCCATCAGGGTCTGCACCTGGGAAGGGGACGGTTGGATTGTCCGGACACCCATGACAGGCCCGCTCCACACACTCTGCCGCGACGTATCTGTTGGGGACATATCTCCACCCCAGGTGGTGTGAGAGGAGGCAGAAGGGCATCTCACTCGGCTACAGGAGGTTTGGGCCGAGCCAGTGACTTGCTCCTCTACAGGAGCCTCTGGCCTAGTGGAGGAGGGAGAACCGGCGGTCGCCCCCTCTGCTTGGGGGACCCGAAGGGCGCTGCCGCAACCCCACACCAGAGATGCAGGAGGAGATCCAGCGGACGCTCCTCCGGCCTGGAAAGTCCGGCAGAGGTTGCCCAGGCTCCCGGACTGAGGATTGGAGGAAAGAGATCCAGCGGACGCTCCTTCTGCCCGGCAAGTCTGGCGGACGTTACTGGGGCACCACTCGTCCCAGGGACAGCAGGAGGGAGAGATCCGGTGGATGCTCTCAACTGGGCAAGTCCGGCAGATGCTACCACGCTCCTGCTGCTGGAGGATACTTGCAGCCGCAGTGTGCCTGGCGGGTGCCTCCACTATGGCAGGTCCGGCGGACGCTACCAAGGCTCTGCTCCCTTTCCTGGGATGGGCAGGAGAGATCCAGCAGACGCTCTCACGTCGGCTAGTCCGGTGGACGTAAATGTGCCTTTGCTCCCAAAGGCATGTGGCAGAAGAGGGAGAACCGGCAGTTGCTCCTCCTACAGCAAATCCGGTGGATGTTGCTGTGCCACTGCTCCCCTGGGGTGACGTAGGGCCGAGAAGACCGGCGGTCGTTCTCGCTTTACTAGCAGTTCCCGAAGGATCTGCCGAGGGCCTACGTAGGACTGCTTCAGTGCAAGTCCCACCCCAAGTCTGGTGATGGCTGCTGTGGCAGGAGAGTAGTTTCCCCGGACTGCTACCTGGCTGTTGGTCCGGTTGCGGGGAGAAGGGAAGTATGGAAGAAGGTGACGTGGGCTGGTGTGGCCCGGAAAGTTAGGTCACGTGTCCGGTGTCCCCTCGTAGGGTGATGGTACCTCCCCGTCATCTCCTTGTTGGGTTGGGGTGTCGTTGTATCGTTATCCCATCCGCTTGCCTCTCGGGTGGGTATTTCACCCACAAAGATTAATTTCCCCAGTATCTGTCATTTCAATTTTAGCAAAGACCTCACCTTCAGTCACGAGCGCAATTACATCACGTTTTCTTTCCTTTGGTACGTTGTCCTCGGCGAGGAAGGAATTGCACTGTTCTTCCCAACTTATGGCCTTATTCGTGAGTTTATCGGGATCGTAGTACTCATCAGCATCAATATTGACGGTATATTGGCTGGGGAACATTTCCTTAAAAAAGTTTATGGCCGTACACAGCAGATTCTCCAAAAGCAGGCCTAACGCTTGCAATCTGTTTAGCTCGCTTCACTAGTAGCGACCAGTAATCAAAGATACGCACGTCCGGATTGCGTCTCGCTCGTATCAGTGCCCAGTGAGCAGGCTGGAAAGCTTTCTCAGGAGAGTAAAGGGATCTTTTGTGTTTGGTGCACGTCCTCCCATTTTATGTAAGTTTCGTTACTAACACAGTTTTAAAAGCTGTTTCCAAATTCAAAATTATTATTAGGAAGAAATTATTTAAAAAAAAAAAGTTAGGTTAGGTTAGTTTATAAGAATTATTAGATTAGTTAACACTAATAACAAATAATATTTAAGTATAAACACAAAAGAGCCAAAATATAAGAATGCTGCAGTAAGCATTCGATGAAAATAAGCATTCGTGGTGGATGTACTCAGTGGCGCTGCTCTACACGTGGCTGTAACGAGTGGATTTCCGTTAGTAAAGGAGCGTGGTTTGAGGATAGCACGGTACCGTTATCCACCATAGCTGTATTTATCTACGCATGAGGCAAGGAGACGAATGTCATACGTAAATATTACTTGTTATTACTGACAAACTTAATTATTATTACTAATATAACTCAAACTAACTTAATCTTTACCCGTCCTCGCCCCGGAGGGGCTCGGGGAGGGGTATTGTTTTCACTCGGTTTGTCTGTCTGTTTGTTTGTCTGTTGGTCTTTTAATAACTTTACGCGAAAACTACGGGTGAAATTTTGACTAAATTACAGGGATGATGGGTTATGAACTTCTGATCACCTGGTTAAATATTGGGACAAATTGAGCCAGGCTGTAGGCCCAAAACATGCAAAAATATATTTTTTTTAAATTTTGCCCTAACTCCTTTCAAATTAGTCATATCGACATAAAACCAAAGCTAAAGGTGCATCTTTCAAATCTACATCCTATAACATCCCTCATTACATCAGGGGGGTCACCCCCCACTTAGCAGTAGGGGGTCAATGTCAGGTGGGCCTGGCCTAAAATTTCAGATGGGCATAATATCGTCCATTTTCACCCAATTTGCTTCAAATTTGATATGTAACATCTTTAACTAGATATCCTGTTGTGTTTATACATCAGCACTAAAATTACTGCCGAGGCAGATTTGCTGTGCCTTGGCACTGCTTCTTGTTTCTAGAATGTTCCTCACACCTCCAGATACAACTATCAACCTAATCCCACTAGTACAACATTGCCTTTCCCTTAAAACTGTGTCATCCCCTACACAACCACCTAATCCTGTATATACATACAAGGATCTGCGACATAAACTTCCAGACTAGCCGGATGTCGCTGCCACCTCTGCTGTCTAGGTACCACGGCATGGAGACCTGGATCGCCAGTGCTGTTAACTCCATCATTCTCCTGGGCCCTCCTTTCATCTCCGGTGCCTCACTTCACTCGGCTCCACCTGAAGGGCACTTCCCAGGTCCATAATATCTCCAGTGGAAAATACAACAGTACACATCACCATGAGGCCCCTCCACTGCTCCATCCGTGGCTTCTCTAGACACTGGGCACTCCTGGCAAAGTGGTTGAGCAGTTCTTCCTGGGAGTTAACCATACTCCGAGACATGCACTGCTCGGTGGCTCCTGATCAACTTCATGCACAACCCCACAACTCTGCCCTGATGTATCCTTTTAGGATGAAGAGAGAAGCTGGCTGTGATGACAAGTACTGTACTTCTGCCACAGGGTCAGCCAAGGTCCTGCCCACTGTCACTTTCTCATCCATCATGCCATGGCTCCTGTGTTCTAACAGTCCCAGGGCAAGGTGCAGTATCTCGTAGATTTTGTAGGGCACCAGCGGAATAACTGTAGTCCATCTGGTTGTCACCAAGAGACTTCCATGCTCCACAGCCTTCTGTGGAAGATTCCCTCCTCCTAGCCAAATTTGCATTAAGTGGAAGTCAAGTAGGCAGTGGCAGGGCATCAGACAATCTAAACCCAAGATACAGGGGTCCCTGATGTCAGCAACACAACCAGGGTCTCTTCCTTTCCTCCCTGCTGTATCCTGACACCCACCATTCCCCCAAGCCCAGTGCAGTGCCCTGCAACTCCACACAGCTGTTGCAAAGTCTCTGGAAACTGCTGATGATGACCCACCACATCTGGCTGCACCAAAGTCTGTCTGATCCTGGGTTGGCAACCAAGTGGGCATGATACCCCTTCGATCTCTACATCCCCCTCGACGCACCTGTCACTGGCATCTAAGGAGTGTGCTGAATGCTGACCCTTAACAAAACACTGTTCAAGGACAATGACCCTATTACTTACTTCCTGTACTTCACTTTTTCACTTTCTTGTCCACTATAAAGGAATCCTCTTCCCTCACCTCTCTTACCTAGCTGCTTATTATCTCTGCCTTGCTGTACCACCTTTCATTGTTGCTTCAGTCTCCTGATCCCATCGTGCAGCAAATGCATACTTGGTGAAGCTCTTGTCTGTACCCATTTACCAGTTTTTCTTGTCTTGCATGGGCTTCTTTATCTTCATGATATGCTCTCAACACTGCAAGTATGTCTTCCTTTTGTTCTTCTTGCTGTGCTTCTTAATATTTCTTAGATTCATCATGATAATTCTTTTGTTTATCTTCTTGATATTTTTGTTCTTACTCTGCTTCTTAATATTTGTTTTGTTCTTCTTGTGCTCCTAACACTGCGAGTATATCATTTTGTTCTTGTTGTGCTTCCCAATATTTGTTTTGTTCTTCATAATGTTTCATTTGCTGTTCATGATGTTTCATTCTTCTTGCACTTCTCTCAGCAGTGCGAATATATCTGCTAGAGATATGTCCACTGTTTTGGCAGCCTGTCCACACGTCTACATCTCTCAAGAAGTATCCCACTTCTGACACCAATTAGTTACACCTTAGAGGTTTTCATATGTTAGTAATGATGCATAGACAAAGCCACTGAACAGTTCTGGGTTTTATTCCTTCTAGGTACAGCTGAGGTACACTTTCAGAACACTGACTTTTCTCTCTTACTACCTCCGTCCTTCACTGATTACTGTTCGCTTATTGTCCACTCACTGACAGACTGACTCTCACTGACTTTGACTGACTTGTGCCCCCACTAAAACTGCTGACCTAATCAGCCACTCCCAGGCTCAAACACCAACCAATACCATATGTCCCGGCAGTTCAGGGCTAACTCTCATAGGGGTAACTTGCTGTCCCCGTGCTCCACAATTAAAGGCCGTAAATAGCTACTCCAGGACTTTCATTACATCATCAAGGGGTTGTGACCAACATTTGGTAGCAGCGGTGTCTCGGACCATCGTTTCGGACCGCCTCCTACCGTGTTTAGTGCCACCAACAACTACTTGACGCCCCGCATCTCACGGCCTCGCCCTCTCACGGCCTCTCGTGGCATAATACTGGCTAATACCGGCTCTGCATCTACAGGTGTCCGATTTCCCTCACCAGTGCCATTCTCTACACCGCCCACAACCCCGCACAGGCCGCAAGTGTCTCTGACCTCCGCACCTGTCTTACCTGTTCCGACTCCTGTTCAGACACCTGTTCATCTCCAGGTGGCCCTCTCCAGCATCTGCCATTCCCCCGACGTCACCCTCTGCACCTGCCACCCACCAACTTTGCATCTGTCTGTGGGGACATCTGCCTTCTCTACACAACTCACCCTTCTACCCCTCAGTGCCTCCCATCTGGTCCGGATTAACCAGCCACCACGCCTGCCTGCCTCCGACACCACCCAGCACGTGACCTCTACGTTCACCTCCATTACCGTCTCCTGCCAGCTGATCCATGCTCTCACCTCTCCTCTTTACTGCCCGTCCCCGCCCTCTCCACTTCGTTCACAACTCAGCTGTGTAACTATAATAGTATACCTTCATCCACCCATTATTAACTTTCTATAGAGAGTATCCTTCCGATTTTCTCTACAGATTGGGATTATCGTCAATATTCATCTCCACTCCCCCCACTTCATACTCACACTTCATACTCATCTCCATCGCCTGTCTTTATTACTCATCTTCCCTATCACCTTCTATTTATTATGACCCGCATCCCGTCATCTCCATACATTTCCAATTCCATTCTCATGGTACATTTTCTCATCTTCATACCGTAAATATATATATACCCCTACTTATCTCTCATCTTACATTACATCGCCACCCTACATGTCATACTTTGAATATACAGAACTTACTCCAACCACTCTCAGCCAAGAAACAACGAATGCTCACACTCCACCCGCCGAGGACGATTCAGTGACTCATCTACATAGAGGGCGCACATACCCACAACCCGACTCACAGCCTACCACTTCATTACCCACCGCTTCATTACCCGACTCCCAACAAACTTCCCATCCAGATACTATCCCTCCAGATTCCTCATACTCTACCCCTGTTACTACACAGCCTGCTTCTCTCCCTACTCCTTCCACTATCATTAACTCTCCTGCCCCACTTCATCTCCCGTCTCCCTTACCCTTACCTACCTCTTCCTACTCTCTCTCCCCATCCCCTACTCCCATCACTTCCACACTTCCAACCATGGACCAAACAACCCCTGCTCCATAGTCTATCTATCTCGATGATGCCAATCATCCCAAATTTACTTGCGAGGACTCAACTTGGTCTGTTTATGATTTCCTTAGAGAGGTCGAAACCGACATCCACAATCGGCGGATTACAGGTGAAAACCTCAAAGTCTCTTATCTCATGGGTCGCTTACACCAAGACAAATCAGACGTTGGATCCGCGATCCGTGCAGGACATATTGATGGCATAAAACCTTTGATGATTTCCAGAAGGAACTCATAACACTTTGTTGCCAGCATTCCAATGCCGCATCTCTCATTGGATTCACTAATCTCCTCAACCAGATGGATGGGGATTTGACAGTCTCCCCCCAACATGCCAAACTGTGCAAAGCAGCCGCTGCCATGAAAGCCACTAGTAGCGAGATCTGCCAATTACTTATAGACACGAAATGGGTAGAGGAAGTAAATGGAGCTCCTATGCTTTCACTCAACAACTTTGTAGATTTATTTGGTTACCTGAGATTCCTCCATTGGCTTGATCCTAGACAGAGAGAGATTGCCCTGGCAATCGGTTTCAATCCAGGAGATAAAATTGTTCAGATCACTAAAAACCATCCACGAAAGAACAGGTTCGAACCGCATGTGTCAGGCCACAAACCGCCCCTTGGTCTCTCAGATCTGTCACACTACCGTTCCCCAAGACCAATATCACTCCCGTTCCACCACACGAGGCGGACCTGCCACGCATCGTTCTCCAACAGCCGGTTGTGATCAATCTAGCGTCCGACAGAACAGACAATCCTTGATGATCTCCTGGCACTGTGGTAAACCCGAACGTCGAGCAAACAGTTGCGACCATAAACACACACAGCCTCACTCCCAAACTAGACAGCGTACGCCTTCAAGTTCACGTCGTCATATATGCAAGTATCATAAGACCAGTACGACTCACACTACTGAGGAAAGTCGTTACCTCAACCGCCGCCAGTCGGGGGAAGCAAAGTGCCTGTATCGGACCAATATGACGTAGCAACATAACACCAACTCCCCATCCGCCATGTTGGACCCATAACTTCCTCAGGTCTAGTCATTCTAGGGCGGAGTAATGACATACCAACGTCATTCTTCATGGACACCGGATCTATAGTAAACTTGGTTTCTGATACCTCTTTAGACATCATTCAATGCCACCCCAAACAAGTCAATTTCCTTGAGCCTCCTGACATTCGCCTATGCGGTGTAGAAGGCTCAGAGTTTAAGGTCAAGGGAAGAGTCACTTTAGAAGTACAACTAGACAGTGCCTTGCTCCCTTTCCCAATAGAATTTCATGTTACTAACGAACTGAAATATCCAGCAGATGCCCTTATTGGCTTACCCACCATGGCACAACACTCCATTGCATTA
Source organism: Birgus latro (assembly GCA_018397915.1). Lineage (NCBI taxonomy): Eukaryota > Metazoa > Arthropoda > Malacostraca > Decapoda > Coenobitidae > Birgus > Birgus latro. Next base: position 9,392 of record JAGKTI010040606.1, read on the forward strand.
TTGCCTGCCTGTAGTAGTATAGACATTTTTGGGTTCCCAGTCAACAGTATGGAATGTCCCCATCCTGTACTGCCAGTAAATTCAGTCATTCAGTCCCCCCTGACTCTCGCACTACCTAAGAGTACAGAACAAGCCAAACCATCATCATCATCACCCGAGACTACAGAGATCATTCCCTCGCTGACTGAGAGCAAGTACATGCATTCCTCAACGCCTGATGATACATCCTCTCAGCATTCAGAAAAGGCTCTTCCAGCCTCCTCTAACGACAGCACTACAGCCGACTCAGACCTGTCTCAGTTACCTACCTCACAGAGTCTGACTGATGTTCTCCAACACGCAGAGACGAGGCGTGCAGTAACGAATACGTGCACAATTTTGTTACCGCATGAGTTCACCAAAGTCTCTGTTCGTGTTGTAGGTGCGAAAGAAGGAGTGGATGTACTAACACTACCTGAGACGTGTTGTGTGAATGACTTAACTTATGAGTCAGCCTGGTGCACGATCTTAGAGGACAGTCTATGTTATCTATACTTGCTCAATGTCACGAATGCTCCACTAAAACTTAAAAGTGGTGTAAAGATTGGAGACTTCCTAGTATACCCAGCGGCCGTAATGGTGTGCCAGGAATCCTTTATCCCTACTGATGCTACTGATGATGATAGTCAACCAACAGGTGTATGTGCCATTAACTCTACGGGATCTGCTCCAACTCGTTCACCTGACCTGCTTTCAAATCTGACTTGCCAGGATTTTCCACAGCATAAATCTCAACTGCTCGACCTTTTGCACGCTTACAGGAATGTGGTAGCCTTACCCGGAGAACAAATGGGCAAGACAGACTTAGTCAAACATCACATAAAACTAGTACCAGGAACTCAGCCGATTTACATACCAGCATATCGGTTACCGCACAGCTTGAGACAACAGACAGATCAGATGGTACAGAAAATGTTAGTTCAGGACATTATCGAACCCTCCGTC
>JAGKTI010040607.1:0-10375 GCA_018397915.1 Birgus latro
AGGGAGGCATAATACATACATATATACGTATAAGGGGAATGGTACATTGAAGAATGATGTACTGTACTGTATACAAAAATTGCTCTGTAGCTCACTAGTGCAGTATAATACTGGATAATATCCTTTTGATAAGGATGTGGTCCATGAACTACAACTTCAAGACAATACAGTATTGATTAGTATGACACACAATATTATTTCAATATAAAATCAACACAATGCCTGTAACAATGTGAAAGATTGCTTATGAAACTATATGGAAATATAAACCTCTCAGAAATACTCAACTACTCAACAAAGTCAGTGATTAAATTTTCATCAATTAAAGTCTACTAGGAAAAACACACACAAAAATGACAGGATACTCTGGTAGAGTGCGAGGCAAAAACTGTGATTATTAGTTATGGTCTGAAAGGCATGATCTGCAATGATTTAACAATATTCTGTCAGTCTGAGTGACAAGTGCTGTAATGAGTAAGAAAAGCCTAAGCAGTTATAACTGCATTATTAAGAATATTCTGGTACAGTATTCTGAGTGACTAAAATGACTGAGGTTTAAGAATAATGTTACACAATGTGCTCCACACTGCAGCCATCCTCAATCAACCATCAGCACAGCTTAACACAGGGCATCCCAAGCCAGCAACACCAGCAGCAAGTGGCAGCTCCAGGCAAGCAGCTACATCAGTCAAACTCGGGTCATGACCTCATATTCTTAACAGCTAATGAGGTTCTCTTAGCACCTCTTCCTGAGCAGTTAATTTTATGTACTTTATACTAGTTGCCTGTCTGATATTTATACTGTACCTGCTTAAATACTGTATCAATATAGTTTGCATCCATAACATTCAGGAGAATAATGAGATGGAATATGCAGAATTAATTGCTGTGGAAAAAGTGTTATGATAACTCCAAAGCCACTGAGACTAAGACCCTTAGGCCTGTGTTCCGTCAGCTTAGGAGGCTAACTATAACCTCTTCTTTAATGTTTAACTGGGTACACCAAATATTACTATTTTCTCATGTGCTGCTTTATTTATTTATTTATTTATTTATTTATTTTTTACATACAGACCTTGCACAAATAACATAAATTAATATATGAACATACCACATGCAAATATTAACTGCAAATAAAGAGGTACTCCTTAACTGAAAAGAATATGGGCTTTGCTCACACTCTCAGGAGAATTTTACCTCACCATTAAGTAGTTCCCCAAACTAGTCAATATTATGGTATTTATTCACATCTTTACTGGGACTTAACTCAGCTTTATATGTAATGGTAAACTTATCAATATTACGGTATTTACTAACATAGGTTTAATTCAGTTTTATGTAACTTGTTAAACTGAAAAACATTATAGTACTTATTCACATTTTAATCCTTTCAGGATAATGACATCTTATATTTTATTTCTGCTATCACAAAACTCCTGTTGCACCTGGGTGCTTTTCCCTTTACGGGACGGCTATCTGATGAATACAGTACAATACGTGGAGATCTTGGGTAAGTATTTAAGCCATGTACCGATTTAGCGCATAAGCTCTTTCGTCCACATACAATTTTTAGATGCCTGATGACCTAATGAATCAGACCCATATAGGAGGTGACTGGGATTTACTGCACACATAATGTCACTCAAGAATGATAAAATGGTCACTCTCAGCTATCAGCACTTGGAATCAGTAGCACAACCATGGGTTACATTCATGATGGGAGAATAATACTGGACAAGATGATGGATGGATGGATGTTACCTCATCAAGTGAATTTATTCAACATGAGATATCCCTCTGAGTCCCAGAGTTAAGAGATACCTTTTTTCAAATCTTGATTGGTATGAGAAGTCTTCCCTAAGCTGAATAAAACCGTCTGGTGGTTGCAGAGACAAAATACAGGAGTTCATGTTACTAAAGGCATTAACGAAGGTACCAAGTGCACGCAAAAATAAGTGAATCCCCTCACAGGAACTTTTCCAGTCAAACCACATCCAAGTCCAATGTCTGACTGAAGAGTTGGCCATACTGAATAGGTATTCAACAGATGTGCCTCCTTCGATTAGACGCGGGTAATATATCATATTTCACATGCTGAATTACAAAATCCTTAAACAGCATTATAAAACATTAGTTTAAAGGTAAGTTAGGGTAACTGTAATTATTTATTTATTTTATCTATTTATTTATTTATTTTTTATCATGTCCAACTCTGGGCAAAGGATTCAGGGCCTATCCCAAGGCCCAGTAGTCCTCCTACACACCTCCACATGTCACCACTTTGGCGTTAACACTCACCGTCCATTTTGAATACATGCTAGGGATGTCTTATACAGGACTGGTGTACTGGTATTACTGGGGGTATTTTTACATGTCGGCGGGTCTTCAGGTGGATCAGTATAGTCTGCTTTTTTTTTTTTTTAAATCAAATTCAAATCCTTAAACTGTTCCCTGCCCCAGCCAGGATTTGATCCTGGGTCCATTAGAACTGCAGGCCGCCTCTCTACCGATTCAGCCACCGCCTCCCCCAAATGTACTGTTTACTGCATGTAGATCCCATCAGTTTCCAGCAACTACTAGAAAATTATTAGCTGGCTTGGGCACTAGGTTTAGCTTTGATATAATATGACTTAGATGATGAAAAAAGCTCCGTGAGAGTGCATGAGCAGACATATATAATGTACAGAAGTGAAAATGTGTCTTACCTTCCTCAGGGTTGGTCATGGCCTGCAGCATCCTGAAGGAGCGGGATGGGATGCTGCCACCCATGTATTTCTTGGGCTCTGGTACTTCATGCTCTGAGGGCCCTATGCTGCCGGGACCACCTGGACATACAAGCACCAACCACATTACTGAACTCTTCAATATGCACAATGCACAGGCAGCCATTGTTAGCTATCACCTTTACACAATGAATACTGTACTCTTTTCATTTTAATTTGGCCCAAATTGTCTTTTCTCCATCTTGAGTGATGAGCTGTAATATGGAATTAACACAAGAACACAGCATTAGTCATGAGGAAGTATTTTGGAAAATCAATCCCGTTTCATCCCATATGAGGCGTAGAACCCAAGGCCATGCTACAGCAGTCCAATACATTCAAGGACAGATGACAATGTAAAGTTGTCATCCCAGCTAGCTTGTTCTAACTACTAGACCTTCAAAATTCAATTCGGATAATGATGATAAACAGTTTGTATTATACCTGTCATCACACTGTCAGGTGTACTGTGCCATCATTTTATCTACCTCTGCAATGAATCTTCTCTTTATCTCCTCTTAATGATATAATGTTATATCTATTGGTTTAATTTTCCTAAGTTCATTCTTGATAAACATCATGCCCTAAAAGTCAAACCAACTACCGTAGTAAAAAAAAAAAAAAAATGTGAAGGAAGTAAAAGAAACACAGTACACAAACAAAGCACCTGAAAAGCTTCATTCATGCTCAATGAAGACCTCATTGTTCATCAACTTTCAGATAAGGATAAAAAGAAGACTACTGGATTGTACCATACTGTACTTACCTGTAACAGAAGGAAGGGAGTATAGCATTAGTACTGTGCAAACTGCTTAAAATGTTCAGCAACTGACAGGCATATAACAAGGATGAACATATGTGCAAAGCAGTGATGGGAAAAAATTAAAATAAAATCTAGATGAGAAATAGGGCCAAAAGGGAAGAACTGGTCTAGGTCTTCAAACTACAGTAGAAGAAAATAAGCTGTATCCTAAGGCAGTATCAAACTTGGGAAACAAAATAAATAACCTGGATGTTGAAACTCAGACTGGAATTGGCTTGGCTGCTGATACTGGCCAGGCTGCTGGTAAATGGGTTGCTGGAAGTGGCTAGGGACTTGGATGGGCTTCAGTTGAGGTTGTTGCTGGTAGAGGTTTGGGATGTGAACAGGACCTTGGGGCTCTGTCATGGCAGCAAGCAGAAAGGGAGAGGAGGGTCAACAACACTAATATAAGGGGATGGGTTACACACACACCACTTGGCAAGACATCTAACACTCACAGTCCTTGGGAATGGTTGGATTCAGACTGTCTTCTCAGCACATCATATAAAAACTGAAGGAATTATAAAAAGTTAGAGGATGTTTATCCATCTACTGCCAGACACCTTAATCCTGTAAGGGGTGGCCACAAACAAATTGCCTCCATTTTGCCCAGTCCCCCGCCATTTCATTGCCCTCCCCCCAGCACACACCCCTCTCTCTCGTATACCTCTCCACTCCATCCCTCCATCTCATCCTCAGCCTCCCCCTCCCTCTCTCCCCCTCCACCTCTCTCACAAACACTCTCATCCTCATTAGTCTCTCGTTCTCCATCTTCTCCACATGGCCAAGCCACCTCAGTGTATTTCTCCTAACGCTTTCTATCACATCCACATCCACACCACAATGCACATTCACTTCCTCCTTTGTCAGTCTCCCTCTCTCCATGTAACTCCACATGCTCCTCTCAAATATCTCATTTCCACTGCTCTCACTCTTGACTAGTGTCCTTCTAATAAGGTCCAAGCTTCACTTCCATACGCTATAGTTCGTAGCACAACACTCTCATGCAATGACTTTTTTACTTCCATGCTCACTTCCCTATTTCTTATCACTGCTTTCAAAGAACCAGCCACCTTTCTTCCTTGTTGTACCCTTTCAAGCACTTCATCCTCTAAACTTCCATCCTTACTCATGACACTACCCAAGTATGTAAATGCACTCACATTTTTCATTTCCTCATCATCCAACCTCACTGTACACTCAGTGCCTTTATTTCTCTCAAAGACAATAGCTTTACTCTTCCCAACATTCACCTTTAGATTCCATTTCTTAAACACTCTCTCAAACTCATTCACCAAGCCTTGCATTTCCTCTTCATCTTCACTTCACAATACAGTATCATCTGCAGTCAACAGTACAGGAAGCTTCCAAACACTGCCCTCTCCTATTAGAGCCACAGCAATATCCACTGCCCTACCTTGTATTTCTTTTATAACCCCATCCATATATAGATTGAACAACCATGGAGACATAACACATCCCTGTTTCAATCCAACACTCAGATATAAAAATTCACTCAGTTCACTATCCACACACACTGCAGCCTTAGCACCCTCATACATACCCTTCAGAGAATGCAATAACTTCCCATTTACTCCATATATTCTTAGTATTTTCCACATTCCTTGTCTATCCACTCTGTCATATGGTATCTCCAAATCCATGAAGGGAGCATACAACTTCTTTCCCTTCTCTAGAAACTTTTCCATTACAGACCTAAGGATGAATATCAGATCTACACAACCTCTTCCCTTCCTAAGACCTCTCTGTTCTTCTCCAACTAACTCCTCTGATATTTCCCTAACTCTGTAAATAAGAATCCTATCATATACTTTTCCTGTTACACTCAGATAACAAATGCCTCTATGATTGCCACACATTTCTTTTTCCCCTTTGTGCTGGGGAATAATTACACCTGATTTCCAATCCTCTGAGACTCTACCTTCCATGCCAATCTGCACGTCTATATCCATTCAACTACTATCTCTCCCCCATGCTTTAGTATTTCACCACACACTTCATCAATTCCTGGGGCTTTCCCCATCTTTACTTTCTTCATTGCTATCAATACTTCCATCCTACTGATCTCTTCCCCCTTTCTTGTCTCCCTCCTCCTCCCAGCCATTTCCCGGCCACTTATGCTCTCCTTACTTCCGTTCTCTGTGTTTAACAAGTCCTAAAAGTGTTCTCTGCATCTGCTCACTTTTTCTCCCTTCTCCACTTGCAATCTACCATTTTTATCTTTCACTTCTTCATCATCCTGTCTAACTCTCTTTACCTATTTCCAGAGCATTTTCTTACATTCCCTCCACTTTACACTCAAAATCCTTCCAAATTCCTCATCCACTCTCTTCTTACTCTCTCTTACCAATCTTTTCACCTTCCTCATCCTCTCTACATATAACTCTTTCTTCCAACTCTCAACTTCCTCCATGCCTCTGCTTCCCATACATTCACTATATGCTTTCTTCTTTTGTACCACAGTTTGTTTCACTTCATTCCACCATGTTATTCCTTGCACCCCCTTTTGTCTCCTCTTCGCCCCCACACACCACCTTACATGCTGCACAGATTTTTTTTTTGTGAATATCATGCACACACCTTCCACCTCCCCCATCTGTTCCAAATCATATTTACCCACTCACTCCTCCACTTCTCTCTTATATTCTGCCATTTTTCCACCCTCTTGCAACCTGTCTACCCTCCTTGTATGACCTACTTCCTCCTGTTCTTCCCTCCTTCTATTCCTCCATTGCACTTGAACCTTGACTTTCACCACCACCAAGTGGTGGTCAGAAAGTCCGCTCCTCCAACCTCTGTATGCTTTTGCATCCATTACATACCATCTCATTCTGTCATCCACACACACACATAATCAATCATTGCCTCCCATTCACTCAGTTCAACACCCACCTTTCTCATCACTCACCTTGTATATATGTGGATCATTTTGTGCCTAAAGAGGGTATTGGCTATCACCAACTCCCTCCCCACACCAATATCCACTAAAGCACTGCCATTCTTATCAACTTCTGCAGGCACACCCCACTCACCAACTACTTCATCCACCTTCACATTCCCTACTATTCCATTCATATCTCCAGTCAAAAACACTTTTTCATTCCTCTCAAACTTTCCATGTATGCTTCAACATTTGCCCAGAATTCTTCTTAACTCTGCTTGCACAGTCTTGTTGGTGCATATACACACACACACAATTGCCCACATTTGCAATCCTACTTTCAATCTTACCCACACAATCCTTGAACCAACTGATCCATATTCTCTTATATTCTCCCTCCATCTCTTGCACACAACAATACATACTCCCTCTGTTGTTCTCTCATTCTCATCTACTCCTGCACATATAATGACTAAAAATATCTGTCATCCAAGGACCTAAAAATAAACTGCTGGCATCAGCAATGTATACATGAGAAATTCTAATCAATTTAGGAGGCTTTCTGGCACTTTTTCTTACCATCTTATTTCTAAACACATTATGGCATGTTTATATTCTCTCGCAGGTTATTTATGTAATCTACGTTGATGTAGGTAGACATTAGTAACATATTAGAGAATATTTTGGTGGAATATGTAAAATAAATACTTGGGAAAAGATACTAGTAAGCCTCCTAAGCTAAAGAGGATACAAGCCCATAAGTGAAGTTAATTACTGCTCTTCACACACATGAGATAGCCAACAGATTCAAGGATACTGTGTTCCTTCTGCATTCCTAAGCCAATGTAAAAATGGGACTATGATATGTGTTAAGAATTTTAGTGTGGCACTACAAAATAATATACTTTTCTATGTCTACAAAAAGAATGTTCAGCTGAAGTGCTACAATAGTACTGATATCAAATGGCAATTTAAAAACTGTGCATCTACATTACAAAGCCATCCCTGAATTTTTAAAAAATAAAGTGACAATGACTGTGGAACAAAAACAAAACTGTCAGCAAATCATAAGCATAATAATAAACAGTGTAATATATACTGAATCTTCACTAATTTAGTTACAAAATAACTACAAAGACAAGGTAATGGCAATCTACAGCAATGAAGCACAAGTACAGCTGCAGACATATATATCACATAACTATGATAAAAAATGAGACAATAGTAACTTTTGAGAAAATCTTTAGAGCCTAATAAGCTCCTCAGAATATATAACACTTTCATAATCCTGATCTCTATTCTCACCTAAAGATGGTGGTGTGGTAAAGACAAGAGAGTAGGAAAGAAACTGATAGACTGATTACTATAAATTTACTTTACTATGATAAATAACATGACTATGAAGAATGACTTTTGAGGAAAGCTTCAGAGCTCAATAAACTTTTTAGAATATGTAAGTTTCATAACTGATTGACTAAAATGTGGAGTGATATAACTGTCTGCAACCATCCAAACTGGGGATACAAAAATAAAGCTGCATGTTACCAAGGAGGACAGTAATGTGGTTAGGTTGATTCACACATTTTAGCTTAACACATCTGTAAGCCAGTGGACAGCATGCAAGTCTGGTGCAAAAACAGTGCAAACAGGTCTACTCTTATAGTAATAATGATTCATTCTATGTAGCATGGCTATATTATTACTACTGAGTGACAATGTAAGCAAGCCCTAATTTCTGACAGTCATTTGTGGAAAACCTGTAACTACTAGATGTGCTCAGCCTGCGCTCCACACTAAAGAGTCATCAGCAATGATACTGAAACACCTGACATATTGTATCATTATATGGTTGAAAAACTACTGTTACAAACTGGGAGCCTGTCCACACCTTCACATCCTCCTTTTTAATAATACGACCCTAAGTGTACTAGACTGTAAAGAAAACGCATTACACTAAACAAAAATTAAAATGCATTTCTATAAATAAATGGACACTTAATGCAAGGCATTTGTAGGGCCACTGTGTTCAGTTAATTAATGAATACAGTGACAATGAATTTAAATAATATGGAGAGATATGTGTCTGTATGTCTGTCTGTCTATAAACACTCCTCCATTACAAAAGAATATATGCTCCTATGATAAAAAATGTAATACAGATTTAATGAAAGAGTGTATCACATTATAATCCTGGTGTGGCTTACATTCAACACTAATGGTAAGCAGGGTCCACTTACATGGGTATGTGGTGGGAAAGGTCCTTCATCAAAGAGGGACTACAACTGCAGTGCTGATATATAACACATAAGGTGTATTCACAAAGGACTTTTAGGGAGATGGGCCAAGTTAACATATCACATCAGCAAGTCTCGAAGAACTATACTCTGCCCAACTAGCTTAAACTGCCATCTCTCCAATATTAATGCTGAGCTGCAGTAAGAGACTGGCACTAAAATATGGTGCGAGTCATGAAGTGCTATGAAAAGGATTTATTGTCTTATTCTGCCCCTGGACTGAGAGAAACAGGCTGCAGAAGGACAAAAATCTCTGCCTTGTTAAGATGAACAAACTACAGGTGTGGTCATGGCAAAGGCACCATACACTACTACAGTAAGGCACCAGGTTTCGCACCTGACAGGGACCATGAAAAATGCCACCAAAGTTGATTCTGCCAAAGTTGGGGCATTGACCATATGGGAAATAAGCTAATAGGAACTGGGCCCGTAAGAACACTCACTCCCCTAGTGTATTTCCTACACTAAATATGTCCTAAAGTTACCTGAAATGTTGCTATTAACACATTAAATCATAAAGTAACATTAACAATAAAACATAAAAACATCATTAAATACAGGCATATTTGATGGCTGCAGCCAAAGTGCAATTTTGCCAATCTGGATGCTACGAAATCTGGTGCCTTACTGTACAGTTAACACAGAGGCTGGAGGTAGGGGGACTGGGGGTTGAGTGCAAGAGTAATGATAGGCAAGTTAACATGGTGGTTGACAGGGATGAGCCACAAGGATGCAGCTCCGACAATACCACATGACACTCCTGCGTACCAGCTCCCTTGGCCAATGTATCAGTGAGTGTCTGAAGCATTCGGAAAAATTTTGATGCAGTGGGGGCCTTTTCCTGCCTTCCCTGTGTACTCAGAGAAGGCTGGTGCATGGCACTGTTACACTGTGGCTCCTTGTAGCTCTCAGAGACATGGGATTGAAGGAAAGTCTGTTGCATATAATTGGAGATTTCACCATCTGAACCTGAGGGGTATTTTTGGAGGACAGAGTTAACAGAAGAGGAGAAAAAAATAAATACAGAAAATAGAATGAGAAGAAAATAATACTGGCCCTTTTTAGTTGTAAAAAGAAGTTATTTGATTAAGTAACATAACAGTTTGGGAGATCAACTGATAGTGATAATGACAGAGGATTTATTAATTATTTTTGTGTGAAAAAAAAAAAATTAGAAATGTCTATCTATCTATCTATTGCCAGACGCCTCAATCCCGAACGGGGTGGCCACAAACAAATCGCCTCCATGTCACTCTGTCCCCTGCCATTTCACTACCACGCTCCCAACTCACACACCCCTCTCTCATATACCTCTCCACTCCATCCCTCCATCTCATCCTCGGCCTCCCCCTCCCTCTCGCCCCCTCCACCTCACTCACATACACTCTCCTCGTCAATCTTTCACTCTCCATCCTCTCCACATGCCCAAACCACCTTAACGTGTTTCTCCTAACGCTTCCCATCACATCCTCAACCACACCACAACGCTCCTTCACTTCCTCATTTGTTAGTCTGTCTCTCCATTTGACTCCACATGCTCCTCTCAAATAACTCATTTCCACTGCTCTCACTCTTGACTTCTGTCCTTCCTACAGGGTCCAAGCTTCACTTCCAT
>JAGKTI010040608.1:0-10375 GCA_018397915.1 Birgus latro
GATTTTTAACTTCTAATTTATCGATTTTTTTTTTTCATCTTAGCCGTGACTTCAAGGACAAGAAGTACTGCAAATTATGAAAAAGTTCCGGCTGATAGCATCCGTATTGGAGGTTGGTCCATTCTTATATAATCAACTGATGGCTAAATAACCGTATTTCTCGGCGAAAACGCTGAATATGCAACTTCCTCAAATGTTCTCAAAGTTGATTGTAAAACACAATATATTCGGAAATAAGAAGACACTTTTGAGGGTGAAAAATGTCACATTTATGAAGGATAACAAAAAGTCGACTGACACATAAAGAGACATGGCACCTTATGTTTTTAATAACAAATATCTTGAAACATTGTGAGGATCACCGAAACAATTTAAAAACTTTGATTTTTTTTCTCTCCTACAGAAGCAGTTTAAAATTTCGTGGAGCCTCGAGGCGGTAAAAAAAAAAAAAAAAAAAACTAATATTTTCACAATATCAATGTTTCTGTTACACCAAAAATCACATTTCTTTAAGTAAAATCTTTCAATACTGTGACTCATTCCTCTTGAGACGGAATTCTGGATTATTAACTTCTGATTTGTTGATTTTTTTCCCTCTTAGCAGTGACTTCAAGGACAAAAAGTAGTGCAAATTGTGAAAAAGGTCCGGCTGACAGCATCAGTTTTGGACGTAGGTCCAGTCTCTTTTAATCTAATGATGGCTGAATTAGCGTATTTCTCGGCGAAAACGTTTAAAATGCAACTTCAAGTGTTCTCAAAGTTTACTGTAAAATACATTATATTATATTCAGAACTCAGAAAACACTTGTGAGGAAGAAAATGTCACATATATCAAGAATAAGAAGTCGAGTGACACGGTTTTAAGAACGAAAATCTTGAAATATTGTGAGGATCACTGAAATAATTTAACAACAAATTATTTTTTTCTCCAGCACAAGCATTTTAAAATTACGTCGAGCCTCGTGGCAGAAAAAAAAAAAAACATTTTCACTGTATCAAGGTTTCTGTTACACCAAAAACCACATTTCATTAGGTAAAATCTTTCTATACTGTGAATCATCTTGAGACGGAATTCTGGATTATTAACTTCTGATTTGTCGATTTTTTTTTTTCCCATTGACAGTGACTTCAATGACAAGAAGTAGTGCAAATTGTGAAATAGTTCCGGCTGATAGCATCCGTTTTGAAGGTTGGCCCATTCTATAACAATCTAATGAAGGATGAATGAGCGTATATCTCGGCGAAAACGCTGAATATGCAACTTCCTGAAATGTTCTCAAAGTTGATTGTAAAACACATTATATTATATTCAGAACTAAGAAGACACTTGTGAGGGTGGAAATCTCACATTTTTGAAGGATAACAAGAAGTCGACTGGCACGTAAAGAGAGCGGGCACATTAATTTTTTAAAAACAAATAGCTTGAAACATTGTGAGGATCACCGAAACAATTTAAAAACTTCGATTTTTTTTTCTCCAAAAGAAGCAGTTTAAAATTACGTTGAACCTCGAGGCGGTTTAAAAAAAAAAAAAAAATCATTTTCACAATATCAAGGATTCTGTTTCACCAAAAATCACATTTCATTAGGTAAAATCTTTCAATACTGTGATTCCTATTGAGACGGAATTCTGGAATATTAACTTCTGTTTTGTAGATTTTTTTTTTTCATCAGCCGTGACTTCAAGGACAAGAAGTAGTGCAAACTGTGAAATAGCTCCGGCTGATTGCATCCGTATTGGAGGTTGGTCCATTCTCATATAATCAAGTGATGGCTAAATAACCGTATTCTTCGGCGGAAACACAGAATATGCAACTTCCTCAAGTATTCTCAAAACTGATTGTAAAACACATTATATTATATTCGGAAATAAGAAGACACTTGTGAGGGTGAAAATGTCACTTTTATGAAGGATAACAAGAAGTCGACTTACACGTAGAGAGCGACGGCAACTTAGGTTTTTAAGAACAAATAGCTTGAAACATTGTGAGGATAACCGAAACAGTTTAAAAACTGATATTTTTTTCTCTCCAACAGAAGCAGTTTAAAATTACGTCGATCCTCGCGGCGGTAAAAAAAAAAAACGAACATTTTCACATTATCAAGGTTTCTGTTACACCAAAAATCACATTTCCTTATGTAAAATCTTTTAATACTGTGGTTCCTCTTGAGTCGAAATTCTGGATTATTAACTTCTGATTTGTTGATTTTTTCCCCCTTTAGCAGTGACTTCAAGGACAAGAAGTAGAGCAAATTGTGAAATAGTTCCGGCAGATAGCATCCGTTTTGGAGGTTGGTCCATTCTCTTTCAATCTAATGAAGGCTGAATACGCGTTTTTCTTGGCGAAAACCCTGAAAATGTAACTTCCTAAAAATTTCTGAAAGTTGATTGTAAAACAAATTACATTATACTGAGAACTAAGAAGACACTGGTGACGGTGGAAATGTCACATTTTTGAAGGATAACAAGAAGTCGACTGACACGTAAAGAGAGCTGGCACCTTTGGAATTTTAAAACAAATAGCTTGGAACATTGTGAGGATTACCGAAACAATTTAAAAACTTCGATTTTTTTCCCCTCCAAAAGAAGCAGTTTAAACTTGCGTCGAGCCTCGAGGCGGTAGAAAAAAAAAAAAGACATTTTCACAATATCATGGTTTCTGTTTCACCAAAAATCACATTTCATTAGGTAAAATCTTTCAATACTGTGATTCCTCTTGATACGGAATTCTGGATTTTTAACTTCTAATTTATCGATTTTTTTTTTCATCTTAGCCGTGACTTCAAGGACAAGAAGTACTACAAATTGTGAAATAATTCCGGCTGATACCATCCGTACTGGAAGTGGTCCATTCTTATATAATCAACTGATGGCTAAATAACCGTATTTCTCGGCGAAAACGCTGAATATGCAACTTCCTCAAATGTTCTCAAAGTCGATTGTAAAACACATTATATTCGGAAATAAGAAGACACTTGTGAGGGTGAAAATGTCACATTTATGAAGGATAATAAAAAGTCGACTGACACGTAAAGAGAGATGGCACCATATGTTTTTAAGAACAAATATCTTGAAACATTGTGAGGATCACCGAAACAATTTAAAAACTTTGATTTGTTTTTTCTCTCCAACAGAAGCAGTTTAAAATTTCGTCGAGCCTCGACGCGGTAAAAAAAATAAAAAAAAATAAAAAATATTTTCACAATATCAATGTTTCTGTTACACCAAAAATCACATTTCTTTATCAAAAATCTTTCAATACTGTGATTTCTCTTGAGACGGAATTCTGGATTATAAACTTGTGATTTATTGATTTTTTTCCCCTCTTAGCAGTGACTTCAAGGAAAAGAAGTAGTGCAAATTGTGAAATAGATCCGGCTTATAGCATCACTTTTGGACGTAGGTCCAGACTCTTTTAATCTAATGATGGCTGAATTATCGTATTTCTCGGCGAAAACGCTTAAAATGCAACTTCAAGTGTTCTCAACGTTTATTGTAAAACACATTATATTATATTCAGAACTCAGAAAACACTTGTGAGGGAGAAAATGTCACATATATCAAGAATAAGAAGTCGAGTGACACGGTTTTAAGAACCAAAATCATGAAACACTGTGAGGATCACCGAAATAATTTAACAACCGATTATTTTTTTTCTCTAGCACAAGCTTTTTAAAATTACGTCGAGCCTCGTGGCAGAAAAAAAAAAAAAAAACATTTTCTCAGTATCAAGGTTTCTGTTACTCCAAAAACCACATTTCATTAGGTAAAATCTTTCTATACTGTGATTAATCTTGAGACGGAATTCTGGATTATTAGCTTCTGATTTGTCGATTTTTTCCCCTTTACAGTGACTTCAATGACAAGAAGTAGTGCAAATTGTGAAATACCTCCGTCTGATAACATCCGTTTTGAAGGTTGGCCCATTCTCTTACAATCTAATGAAGGCTGAATAAGCGTATTTCTCGGCGAAAACGCTGAATATGCAACTTCCTCAAAAGTTCTCAAAGTTGATTGTAAAACACATTATATTATATTCAGAACTAAGAAGACACTTGTGAGGGTGGAAATGTCACATTTTTGAAGGATTACAAGAAGTCGACTGGCACGTAAAGAGAGCTGGCACATTAAGTTTTTTAAAACAAATAGCTTGAAACATTGTGAGGATCACCGAAACAATTTAAAAACTTCGATTTGTTTTCCTCCAAAAGAAGCAGTTTAAAATTACGTTGAGCCTCGAGGCGGTACAAAAAAAAAAAATAATAATTTTCACAATATCAAGGTTTCTGTTTCACCAAAAATCACATTTCATTAGGTAAAATCTTTCAATACTGTGATTCCTATTAAGACGGAATTCTGGAATATTAACTTCTGTTTTGTGGTTTTTTTCTTTTTTTCATCAGCCGTGACATTAAGGACAAGAAATAGTGCAAATTGTGATAGTTCCGGCTGATTGCATCCGTATTGTAGGTTGGTCCATTCTCATATAATCAAGTGATGGCTAAATAACCGTATTCCTCGGCGAAAACGCAGAATATGCAACCTCCTCAAGTGTTCTCAAAGCTGATTGTAAAACACATTACATTATATTCGGAAATAAGAAGACACTTGTAAGGGTGAAAATCTCACATTTATGAAGGATAACAAGAAGTCGACTGACACGTAAAAAGAGATGGCACCTTAGGTTTTTAAGAACAAATAGCCTGAAAGATTGTGAGGATCACCGAAACAATTTAAAAACTGATATTTTTTTCTCTCCAACAGAAGCAGTTTAAAATTACGTGGAGCCTCGAGGCGGTAAAAAAAAAAAAAAAAAAAAAAAACTAACATTTTCACAATATCAAGGTTTCTGTTACACCAAAAATCACATTTCCTTTTGTAAAATCTTTTAATTCTGTGGTTCCTCTTGAGACGAAATTCTGGATTATTAACTTCTGATTTGTTGATTCTTCCCCCCCTTAGCAGTGACTTCAAGGACAAGAAGTAGAGCAAATTGTGAAATAGTTCCGGCAGATAGCATCCGTTTTGGAGGTTGGTCCAATCTCTTTCAATCAAATGAAGGCTGAATAAGCGTTTTTCTTGGCGAAAACGCTGAAAATGCAACTTCCTAAAAACTTCTCAAAGTTGATTATAAAACAAATTACCTTATATTCAAAACTAAGAAGACACTTGTGAGGGTGGAAATGTCACATTTTTTAAGGATAACAAGAAGTCGACTGACACGTAAAGAGAGCTGGCACCTTAGGTTTTTTAAAACAAATAGCTTGAAACATTGTGAGGATCACCGAAACAATTTAAAAACTTCGATTCTTTTCCCCTCCAAAACAAGCAGTTTAAACTTACGTCGAGCCTCGATTCGGTAAAAAAAAAAAAAAAAAAAAAAAAAAAAAAATTATTCACAATATCAAGGTTTATGTTTCACCAAAAATCACATTTCATTAGGTAAAATCTTTCAGTACTGTGATTCCTCTTGAGACGGAATTCTCGATTATTAACTTCTGATTTNGAAAAAAAAAAAAAAAAAAAAAAAAAAAAATTATTCACAATATCAAGGTTTATGTTTCACCAAAAATCACATTTCATTAGGTAAAATCTTTCAGTACTGTGATTCCTCTTGAGACGGAATTCTCGATTATTAACTTCTGATTTATCGATTTTTTTTTTTCCCTCTTAGCCGTGACTTCAAGGAAAGAAGTAGTGCATATTGTGAAATAGTTCCAGCTGATAGCATCCGTATTGGAAGTTGGTCCATTCTCATATAATCAACTGATGGCTAAATAACCGTATTTCTCGGCGAAAACGCTGAATATGCAACTTCCTCAAATGTTCTCAAAGTTGACTGTAAAACACATTATATTCGGAAATAAGAAGACACTTGTGAGGGAGAAAACGTCACATTTATGAAGGATAATAAAAAGTCGACTGACACGTAAAGAGAGATGGCACCTTATTGTTTTTAAGAACAAATATCTTGAAGCATTGTGAGGATCACCGAAACAATTTAAAAACTTTGATTTTTTTTCTCTCCAACAGAAGCAGTTTAAAATTTCGTCCAGCCTCGAGGCGGTAAAAATAAAAATAAAAAAACCAATATTTTCACAATATCAATGTTTCTGTTACACCAAAAATCAAGTTTCTTTATGAAAAATCTTTCAATACTGTGATTCCTCTTGAGACGGAATTCTGGATTATTAACTTCTGATTTGTTGATTTTCTTTCCTTCTTAGCAGTGACTTCAAGGACAAGAAGTAGTGCAAATTGTGAAATAAATCCGGCTCATAGCAACAGTTTTGGACGTAGGTCCAGTCTCTTTTAATTTAATGATGGCTGAATTAGCGTATTTCTCGGCGAAAACGCTTAAAATGCAACTCCAAGTGTTCTCAAAGATAATTGTAAAACACATTATTTTATATTCAGAACTAAGAAAACACTTGTGAGGGAGAAAGTGTCACATATATCAAGAAAAAGAGTAGAGTGACACGGTTTTTTGAACCAAAATCACGAAACATTGTAAGGATCACAGAAATAATTTAACAACCGATTATTTTTTTCTCCACCATAAGCATTTTAAAAATACGTCGAGCCTCGTGGCAGAAAAAAAAAAAAAAACATTTTCACAGTATCAAGGTTTCTGTTACACCAAAAACCAAATTACATTAGATAAAATCTTTCTATACTGTGATTCTTTTTGAGACGGAATTCTGGATTATTAGCTTCTGATTTGTCGATTTTTTTCCCCCTTTACAGTGACTTCAATGACAAGAAGTAGTGCAAATTGTGAAATAGTTCCGTATGATATCATCCGTTTTGATGGTTGACCCATTCTCTTACAATCTACTGAAGGATGAATAAGCGTATTTCACGGCGAGAACGCTGAATATGCAACTTCCTCAAAAGTTCTCAGAGTTGATTGTAAAACACATTATATTATATTCAGAACAAAGAGGACACTTGTGAGGGTGGAAATGTCACATTTTTGAAGGATAACAAGAAGTAGACTGGCACGTAAAGAGAGCTGGCACATTAGGTTTTTTAAAACAAATAGCTTGAAACATTGTGAGGATCACCGAAACAATTTAAAAACTTCGAGTTTTTCCCTCCAAAACAAGCAGTTTAAACTTACGTCGAGCCTCGAGGCAGTAAATAAAAAAAAAAAAATCACAATATCAAGGTTTATGTTTCACCAATAATCACATTTCATTAGGTAAAATCTTTCAATACTGTGATTCCTCTTGAGACGGAATTCGATATATTTTTAACTTCTGATTTATCGTTTTTTTTTTTATCTTACCCGTGACTTCAAGGACAAGAAGTAGTGCAAATTGTGAAATAGTTCCGGCTGATAGAATCCGAATTGAAGATTGGTCCATTCTCATACAATCTAATTAAGGCTGAATAACCGTATTTCTTGGCGAAAATACTGAATATGCAACTTAAGTTTTCTCAAAGTTGATTTTAAAACACATTACATTATATTCGGAAATAAGATGACACCTGTGAGGGTGAAAATGTCACATTTATGAAGGATAACAAGAAGTCGACTGACACATAAAGAGAGATGGCACCTTAGGTTTTAAAGAACAAATAGATTGAAGCATTGTTAGGATCACCGAAACAGTTTAAACACTTTGATTTTTATTTCTCTCCAACAGTAGTTTAAAATTACGTCGAGCCTCGAGGCCGTAAAAAAAAAAAAACATTTTCACAATATCAAGGTTTCTGTTTCACCAAAAATCACATTTCTTTATGTAAAATCTTTCAATACTGTGATTCCTCTTGACACGGAATTCTGGATTATTAACTTCTGATTTGTTGATTTTTTCCCCCTTAGCAGTGACTTCAAGGACAAGAAGTAGTGCAAATTGTGAAATACTTCCGGCAGATAGCATCCGTTTTGAATGTTGGTCCATTCTCTATCAATCTAATGAAGGCTGAATAAGCGTATTTCCCGGCGAAAACGCTGAATATGCAACTTCCTTAACTGTTCTCAAAGTTGATTGTAAAACACATTACATTATATTCGGAAATAAGATGACACCTGTGAGGGTGAAAATGTCACATTTATGAAGGATAACAAGAAGTCGACTGACAAGTAAAGAGAGATTGCACCTTAGGTTTTTAAGAACAAATAGCTTGAACTATTGTGAGGATCACCGAAACAGTTTTAAAACTGATTTTGTTTTCTCTCCAACAGTAGTTTAAAATTAATTCGAGCCTAGAGGCCGTAAAAAAAAAAAAACGAACATTTTCAATATCAAGGTTTCTGTTACACCAAAAATCACATTTCCTTTTGTAAAACCTTTCAGTACTGTGCTTCCTCTTGAAACGAAATTCTGGATTATTAACATATGATTTGTTAATTTTTTCCCCCTTATCATTGACTTCAAGGACAAGAAGTAGTGCAAATAGTGAAATAGTTCCGGCAGATAGCATCCGTTTTGGAGGTTGGTCCATTCTCTTTCAATCTAATGAAGGCTGAATAAGCGTTTTTCTCGGCGAAAACGCTGAAAATGCAACTTTCTAAAAAATTCTCAAAGTTGATTGTAAAACACATTATATTATATTCAGAACTAAGAAGACACTTGTGATGGTGGAAATGTCACATTTTTGAAGGATAACAAGAAGTCGACTGGCACGTAAAGAGAGCTTGCACATTAGGTTTTTTAAAACAAATAATTTGAAACATTGTGAGGATCACCGAAACAATTTAAAAACTTCGATTTTTTTTCTCTCCAAAAGAAGCAGTTTAAAATTACGTCGAGCCTCGAGGCGGTAAAAAAAAAAAAAAAATCATTTTCACAATATCAAGGTTTCTGTTTCACAAAAATCACATTTCATTAGGTAAAATCTTTCAATACATTGATTCCTATTAAGACGGAATTCTGGAATATTAACTTCTGTTTTGTAGATTTTTTTTTTTTCATCAGCCGTGACTTCAAGGGCAAGAAGTAGTGCAAATTGTGAACTAGTTCCGGCTGATTGCATCCGTATTGGAGGTTGGTCCATTCTCATATAATCAAGTGATGGATAAATAACCGTATTTCTCGGCGAAAACGCAGAATATGCAACATCCTCAAGTCTTCCCAAAGATGATTGTAAAACACATTATATTATATTCGGATATAAGAAAACACTTGTGAGGGTGAAAATGTCACATTTATGAAGGATAACAAGAAGTCGACTGGCACGTAAAGAGGGATAGCATGTTAGGTTTTTAAGAACAAATAGCTTGAAACATTGTGAGGATCACCGAAACAGTTTAAAAACTGATATTTTTTTCTCTCCAGCAGAAGCAGTTTAAAATTACGTCGACCCACGAGGTGGTAAAAAAAAAAAAAAAAAAAAGGAACATTTTCACATTACCAAGGTTTCTTTTACACCAAAAATCACATTTACTGATGTAAAACCTTTTAATACTGTGGTTCCTCTTGAGACGAAATTCTGGATTAACAACTTATGATTTGTTGACTTTTTTCCCCCCTAAGCAGTGACTTCAAGGACAAGAATTAGTGCAAACTGTGAAATAGTTCCGGCAGATAGCATCCGTTTTAGATGTTGGTCCAATCTCTATCAATCGAATGAAGGCTGAATAAGCGCATTTCCCGGCTAAATCGCTGAATATGCAACTTCAAGTGTTCTCAGACTTGATTGTAAAACACATTATATTATATGCAGAACTAAGGTGACACTTGTGAGGGTGCAAATGTCACATTTATGAATGATAACAAGAAGTCGACTGGCACGTAAAGAGAGATTGCACCGTAGGTTTTTAAGAATAAATAGCTTGAAATATTGTGAGGATCACCGAAACAATTTAACAACTGATTTTGTTTTCTCTCCAACAGTACTTTAAAATTACTTCGAACCTCGAGGCCGTAAAAAAAAAAAAAAAAACGAATATTTTCACAATATCAAGGTTTCTGTTACACCAAAAATCACATTTCCTTTTGTAAAATCTTTCAGTACTGTGGTTCCTCTTGAAACGAAATTCTGGATTATTAACTTATGATTTGTTAATTTTTTCCCCCCTTAGCAGTAACTTCACGGTCAAGAAGTAGTGCAAATAGTGAAATAGTTCCGGCAGATAGCATCCGTTTTGGAGGTTGGTCCATTCTCTTTCAATCTAATGAAGGCTGAATAAGCGTTTTTCTCGGCGAAAACGCTGAAAATGCAACTTCCTAAAAAATTCTCAAAGTTGATTATAAAACACATTATATTATATTCAGAACTAAGAAGACACTTGTGATGGTGGAAATGTCACATTCTTGAATGATAAGAAGCCGACTGACACGTAAAAAGAGCTGGCACCTTAGGTTTTTTAAACAAATAGCTCGAAACATTGTGAAGATCACCGAAACAATTTAAAAACTTCGAT
>JAGKTI010040609.1:0-10375 GCA_018397915.1 Birgus latro
GACACGCCAGAGAAAACTCTCATTTTCCCCTGACATTCTCAGAGGCCAACAGTACAGTAATACAGCCTACTTGAGCATTTAGTCTCTGCTGTGTACTGTGGAGAACGTCTATAAATTCTCGACTCTAGAGAATTGGCAAAGTAAGCCAGCATAAAAGTGAAATCGCCACTTGTTTTCACGAGTCGATTCTCTCGTAATAATCGACTCGATAGTTGTTCCTAGCACACATAGCTATACATTGTTATACATTTTTCATTTTCCCCCTGACAAGGCCAAAGACCAGGGTTATTGTTAACTCAGATTTGATTTAATTTGAACCAGAGATGATGGGAGGATTGAGGGTTAGTCAAGAATAAGATAGTGTATTTTTCAGTAGCCCATATTTGTCGATGGTTAGGGGCACACTGCAAGAATAAATATTCATTCGACTCCCAGAGAAGTTGATGGGAGCGGATGTTGCACTGTTATTGTGCTCCTTCTTGCTTATTTGAGTGCTGCTTTCATAAGTCTGGTAAACTCATTTCTTGCAGAAGGTATTTTCATTTAACCATAGTAATTTTCCTCATCTTCTAATTCCATGAGCATTATGGTTCTGCACTCAAGGCCATTTTGTTGGTGGCAGTTGGTACAAACCACAAAACAGTGTAAAGTAATGGATAAACATCTTTGAAGCAAAACATTTGACGAACAAAAAATGAAGTGGAAAAGAGAGAAGGTAATGTCTTTCATCGATACCATTGTCCAAATTGCTGAGGACACGATAAAAGCTCATTACTAGCCGGGATAGCGAAGCTGCTATTATTTTCAATTTGTGTGTGTGTGTGTGTGTGTGTGTGTGTGTGTTTCTGTTAGCACGATAACTTCCCAATCGATCAAGATATCATTACAGTATTTTACAGATACGTAGTAGGGATGAAAATCTCCAAGTTCGAAATTGGTGAAAGTAGGCCAAGGTATGTGTGTCTGTTCCCACGATAACTTTGCAGCATCTCAGGATATCTTCACTAAATTTTACAGGTCTGTGTTAGGGATAAAAATCTCCTATGAGTTTGAAATTGGTGAAAGTAGGTCAAGGTCTAGGTCATGTTCCTGGGTGCGCTAAATATGTATCGGCTCGCGGCTGGTGTGATTTCTCCTTGGGGGGGGCCTCTTGTATTGTTCAGTAACTTCAGCTAATGATTTTTGCTGAAACCTGACTTGAAAACAATTCTGTCATGTGATTGTTTCAGTCTTAACCCGCCGAGTCCCATCGACGTACGGTGTACGTCGCAACTTTTTTCCGCGGACATACCCAGCGACGTACACTCGGTCCCAAAAGTTTGTTTCCACGTACCACGTATGTTTGTGTCAACAGAGTTGGTAGCACTGTGAAAGGGCGGGGTCAGGGTTATGGAGGCGGAATCTAGACTGGTGTTTCACGTATACTGACCCCACCGCCCAATTACAGTGGCCTGGTGATTCACATGGGTGTGATAGAATGCCATGTCATGTAACGTCATTTAATAATAGCAAATCTAGCGTATACAGCAATATGGAGACTGGAGACGGTGCGTGCAATGTCAGTCCGTCTCCTACAATTATTGTGGGAAACCCTGATTCTGAATCCACAGTCTTGGTGTATCAGTTGGTCTGTTGCATTACGTAGTCATGAATACAACAATACTGTTCTTGTTTGATATTTGTTGCATAAATGATTGTTGCATAACTGAACTGTATCACAGAATCAGTTATGCAACAAATATCAAACCAGAACAATATTGTTATATTCATGACTACGTAATGCTACAGACCAACTGATACCAAGACTGTGGATTCAGATTCGGGTTTCACACTAGGGCTTTGAAACGGTTTAAGGGAACGAAAACGAAAACCGAAACGAAAGAAATTATGCTCGGATCAAGAATGGAAACGAAAACGTTATCATATTTACTGTTCCGGAACAAAAACGCTATTCTAAAATCCCTGTAACCAGTTAATAACGTTAATTTTTAGTTCCATGCCATATTTGGTCAATATCCAATTTCACTTCCAGTAGCCAAATGATTGAAGTAAATACATCTTTTATCTGCAAGCATTCTTCAATTCAAGGCAGGATTTATCATTCTCTCTCTCTCTCTCTCTCTCTCTCTCTCTCTCTCTCTCTCACACACATACCGCTCGCTGACTCAGTGGTAGCGTTCTCGCTTGTCATCTGGTAGACGGGAGTTCGCGCCTCGCCTCAGGTTGCGAAAAGTTTCACTGACGAAGTAGGTGGTTACTGTCCCCTTTGAGCAAGGGGATGGGTGTGTGCGTGTGTGAAGATCACAGCCTTGCCCTTAGTTCGGAATATATGAGCTCTCAGCTCCCTTCCGGGAGGGTAAAAGCTGACGATCACGACCATCAAAGTGATCCTGACCGACCCGGTGAGTTACACACACACACACACACACACACACACACACACATTTCTGTGTCAAAAAAATAACAATAGAGCTAGTTAATAGCAATCTCTTGTGTTGTCTTAACAGTAGGCCTACGCCGTGCCAGTATCATGGATCAGCTTTAAGTCCTAGATAACTTTGCCAAGTTAGGAGTTTTAGTACTTTAACGGAAAATGTGATAATATTTGCTGTAATGTATAACCTATAAACTTTTTGGGTGATTATTAAGGAAAAATATTACTTATTTACTTCTTACGACATCTAAGGGTTTAATTTTTTGGATACTGTGCACCATGAAATGTATGGCTCTATTACCATCTATAAGAATGTAGTCATGTATAGGGCTAATAGCATATTCAATACATGGTTTGAGAATAACGTCCTAATTGGTTTTCATTTCATTCTAACCGGTTCAGGAACGTTATGTATCGAGGAGGAACGAGAAACGAAACATTATTATACTGTTTCTGCTCGGAACGAACCGTTTGAAAAATAATTTCATTTTTGAGCCCTGCTTCACACAATAATTGTAGGAGACGGACTGACATTGCACGCACCGTCTCCACAGCGCTGTATACTCTAGATTTGGTATTATTAAATGACGTTACATAACATGGCATTCTATCACATCCATGTGAATCACCAGGCCACTGTAACTGGGCGGTGGGGTCAGTATACGTGAAACACCAGTCTAGATTCCGCCTCCATAACCCTGACTCCGCCCCTTCACAGTGCTACCAACTCTGTTGACACAAACATAAGTGGTACGTGGAAACGAACTTTTGGGACCGAGTGTACATCGTACGTCACGCAATTGCAAGGCTCATTGTGTGCACATTTTTCAACATTCGCGGGTGATTTTTCGTAGGCATATGTGGGAGACCTTCCTCTACCTGCTGTCAAGCGGGGATACTGCCTGGCCCCTCCTAACCCCCCCTTCCCCCCTCCCCCCACACTGGGCAATTCACCTGTTAGCAGTAACATAGCCAGTAAAGCTATGTTGCCCCACGGTCGCTCTAATGACGAAATTCACAATGAAAGTGATTCCTGAGGTGGAGGACAAAGAAACAAAGAAGCTAGAGGTAGAAACAAACAGAAGTGATGAGGTGGTTATGTCGTAAAGGAAGGTGCCATATACTGGGGTTTTGGGTAAGTGAACAATGCTTATAAACGCCTATATTATTGTGTGAAAACCATTATAGACTTTTACTACACATAAATTCGTACCAAATAAATGAAATAGATACATAATTTAAAGTGGCTTGAATTAGTCAACACTTCCATAGTTCGTTTTCTTAGCCAGGTACCCTGAAAAAGAAAGAAAATGTAAGGTTGAGTGACACCTGTATCAACATTTTTTTACCTCAGGATCGCGATTTCACTATGAATTTTCGATGTTTCTCACCAAAAGCGAAGGTTTCAGCCAAAAAACAAAAAGTCGAAAATCGGTGGGGATCTGGGGGTAGGCTGGGTAAAAAAAACCGGTCGGGACTCGGCGGGTTAATCTCCATATTTGATGACAAAGGACTATCGAGGATGACGAAAAGTCTTTTATGCTGTTTATATCCAAGGGGTGATTGGGGTTTATTGCTCACGTAATGCCACTTATGGATGAGTGAGGCTGGTCACTCTCATCTTAAATGTCAGGACTAACTTGCCTGGCCCCGGGCTCCCATGCTCCCCAGGGGGCAACGTTGGATTGGATGATGGATGGATGGAGGAAGAAAAATATGTATTGTCACTGATGAAGGTAACTTGATCCATCCACATGTTTGTCCGAAGTGAGGTAACACTGAAGTTTGGCTCCTCCAACCAAACCATGTCTGTGACAGGTCGCATTCACGAGCATAGATTTCCCTACTATATACTCATGTCGAGAACATCCCTTGAATTCAACGTTTGTGCTAATGGATACAACGGTAGTAATATCTAGTGTGAAGGTTTGACTGTGACTGTCTGAATATATATGTTGTTTAATAAAGACATCGTTTCTCTTTTATTACAAATCCAGGCTGTCGACATAACAGAGTACACTAGGTTACACCCCCAAGTTCCTCTAGATTTGAACCCGCGAACAGAATGACTGAACGAATTTGAAGCATTCATTTGTTACCAGAAGCGTGTTTTGCAGAAATGGGATAGATTGGCAAGGTGGAGGCAGACGGAGGGAGGGTAGTGCAGGAGGTTCAACCTTGATTCCTTAATGCTTCATGGAAAATGTATATGTCCATAATATGAAGGTTTCTTCCATCAAGAACTAGAACTTGTCTTGCTTTGTGATTCAGTGTTTACTTACTTATTTATTTTTTATTGCAAGGACTACTGTCAGTGGAATAATTAATCAGGAGAGAAATACTGATACTTTAGTGGAAATTTGTGCTTAAGAAAATAATTTGACGCACTGTCCACGGAGGAATATCACTTAAAACGCAAAATAATCTGCTGTTTGTCATAACTCGGTAGGTGTTTCACAGAGGAAAAATCCATATTTTAGAACACAGAGCATTTACCAGATATTACGCATCCTAGTTGGAGATATGACATTATGGAGTCAGTGTTATTGTGCTGTCAGCCAAAGAAAAATCCCTGCTTAACTCAGCGGAGGATGATATTTATCAGTAACACGTAGTCACGTGTCGGTAGCCGAAATAAAACCCATATCTAACATATTATTGGCCTGGCAACCTCCCTGTATTGTTATCTGCCGTTAGACTGAGTTGACAAAACAGTGTAATCAGCTGCCCCTCCCCCGGTCTCTGTGTGTGTGTGTGTTTAAAATTCCGAACCATCCAGCTGGTGGAACATGGTAAGCAGTTTGGTAGGCTGGTGGCCGGGTGGGTGGGTAGGATGGTGTAGGATAGTAGTTTGACAGGGCGGTTGGGTAGAGTGGTTGGACGAGGAGGGTGGGGTGAGGTCGATGGGTTGGTCAAGTGGGGTGGGATGGGGTTGTTGGGTTGGTTAGGTGAGATGGGGTGGGATGAGTGAGTGTTTACCTGGAGGGCAAGGCAGAAAACGGGATATTTTCTTCCTAATTATGAGACAGACTACAGTGTGTGAGGCTGTGGGTAACTGCATTGATGGGTGGGTGTGTAGGTGGATGGGCAGTTAATGAGAAAATGGACCCATGGGAATAGATCATGAGTGAATAGGTCCATGTTGTGAATAGGTCAGTGTGTTGAAAATTGGTCCATAAGGTATACTGCTCGGGAATCCTGCTGAAGTAGATATACAATGAGGATGAAAACTGACAAACGTTCGTGGTCGATAGATCCAGACACAAGAAAAAAAAGTTACCTCAGTGCATTGTAATCCGGAAGTGCGTCAGGGGTGAAATAAAGGTGATTTAACCAACATGCAACACGGAGACCAAGTCAGAGTTAAATAATATTGGCCGGCTGTCCCTACACCTCCCCCTCCTCTCCCACTCCCCATATCCTCTGGGTTGCCGAGGTGTCGCAACTATAAACATTCACACTGTTTAGTATACCATGTTAATGAATCCTTAACTGGCTTTAGAGACTGATTTATGCATGAGTTCTGGCACAGACGGATGATGGATATCAAATTATGAAAGACGTAACGAGGACAGCAATCTTTCGTACAATATTCATTTTTTTTTTTTTTTTAGCGCTACAAGACTACCTTCTCCCTCGTGTAATTTTCTCCTTCGTAATGTAGCGTACGGAGTTATAAGTAATGGTAAAAATAAGTTGTAGGGAATCAAGTATCTTAAAGCAAATACACGTCGACTCTCATTGGTATAAAAGGATGGCATTCAGAGCTTTGGACACCTCACATCACGACATTACTATTGTATTAACAGTCTTGATAGGTAAATAAACACCCATACTTTATATTAATCCCAGCGGATCTTATTGTACACTCGAGCTGGTAAATTCGCGCCCACGTATCTAGCGGTTTGTGTCACCTGAGCTGGTAACACTGTGTGGGGGAGGAGTGAGAGTACGTGGAACATAGTAGGGAGACATACAGTGTCCCATTACACGAAATCTCAGATGGATCAGTGACACATGTATCGTTATCCGAACCAATTTCTGCTCCATACAAGCCATCGCATTAAAAGCTCAACGCTGCCATTAATAATACGCATGACTCAATTAGCTTTCACTGATATAGGTGATAACTATATCGAGGATCAGTGCCTCATGTCGGTAGCGTCAACTATTACCAAAGAATCTTACAAAACCAAACCGACCCTGATGCGGAATATGAGGGCGACGGGGGTTATGTTCCACGTACTCTGACTCCTCCCCCACAGTGTGTTACCAGCACAAGTGAAACAAACTTCTCGGTACGTGATTACAAATTTACAAACTCGAGTGTACGTTCAATAATGAGAATCAAAGTATTATGATTATCCCAAACCGTAATGTTACGGTAGGTGCTTTGGTACAGGTGTAACCCAATATCCGAAACGTATGCACCTACCACTGGAGTGCGACCAGGACTTAGCGAGAGAAAGGGGTGGGGGTTGAGGATATGGGGGAGGGCGGAAGGGATATCTTTGTCCGAACGGCTGACATCGGCATTGGCCACATTTAATCAGCATTATCAATTCTCAACATGTTGGCTGCTAAAACTGTTAAGGCAGGATGCTGACATGTTGCTAACATCCGACTTCCCCAATATGCCTTGAGTGAGATGTTAAATTTTACCATTTCCGTAGCCTACCAGTATTCCTTAAAATGAGCATATGGTGAATTTCCCAGAAACTGCTTGTATTTAGAAGTTGTAACACATTGCTGACTTCGCAGCACTGCCAATGCCAAATTAATTATAATGTCTGTATCACATTTACCATGCATTTGTCGACAAACTGTTATAGATATATCCGATTACCTTTCCATACTCTATGGCCAATGTTTGTCGGTACAGTTTTGAAACATCCTGTATCGGTTCAGTGGGTTACAAGAGAGCCAGAGTGAAATGCGTCCATTGGTTCAGAGGTCTGTGTATGAATTCCACACTGACCAATGAGAATTAAAATTATATCCTTGTGGAAGACAGGCTTTTGGGAAAAATACGCTCATTATGGAAAAATATCCATGAGTGTATAGGTTGATGTTTGATGCCTAGGTCCCTGGACTGATCCTTGGTCTTTTGGCAGAATTGGTCCACTGAGAGAAAATAGATCATTGGGGGTAAAACATGATCATGGTGGAAATACGTTTTTGTAGAAAAGTTGGTGCATCTTGAAAACTGTGTGATTAGGATGAACTGGTCTACTGGGGAAACTGGTCAAAGAGGGGAAAATATGATCATTGAGACAAATAGACCCGTGGGGGAGAATAAACAGGCAGAGGACGTTGCCGCTTAGTGTAGCCAGAAATGGCCTTATGTGTACGTAACTAAACTTATTAATTCTCTCACAACGTTCAGTCAATAACAATGAATAATTGCCTCTGCTGGATTTTTTTTTTTTTGGGGGGGCGTAAAGAACATTTTCCATAGGTAAGGACGTTGGGAATATCTCCTTGATATCTAACTCGTTCGATCCAAGTTCGTCAACTAAGATTAATAATACTGTCACGTGATAACACTAATACAAGAAGAAAAATCACTGTGACCTTAGCCATAGTAAACATTGCTATAAATCTATGCCTGCTCGATGAAATGTTTAACCAGTTTTTAATGGACTTATTGTGCAGGACGACATTAAACAAATTGTCCTTTATAAAGATCAGTTATAATACAAAGCACCCCAACAAAACTTTGCGTCATATTCGTCCCAAAACCAAGAAACTAAGAAAGCAGTGAGGCCGTCTTGTTTTAGAAAACTTAAAATAATCCCCCACTCCACAGCAACCGTTAACCCTACCTCTCGTATACCATCAGGGTAAGTTCACCTGTTCCACTTCTCACCCAGCCCATAACTGAACATCATCAAGCCCATAGCCATACTCTCCCTAGCCCATCCTCACCTCCACCACCACCAACAACATTTTCCGTCTTAGAGGATGATTATAATCTAAAGGTCGAAACACACAAATTCAACACCCAATTCCACAGGGTAACTATTACTGCCCTAACCATATTTTCCACTAAATATCCAGCCTGTCATACACGTTATTTTCTTCGCCACAGCCGTGTCTAAACCACTCTTTGGAGGTTTCAAGGTGTGACGTAGGTCATGCGATCGACGATCTGGTTTTAAGAACGCAAGAGATGTGATCGGAAATGTCTCAAGTGCTTTACATACAGTACACATTTTTCATACCAAATTTGACATAGAATGTAATGTCATCTGGCATATAATGGATTTAATCTTCAAGCTGGAATAACTGTGGCTGCAGTATAAGCTACATCAGCATCTCATCAGCCTCAAAAATACCTGGAGGTTATCCCTGCAGGCTTTCATGACTGTCAGTGTGCATCAAAGCGAATAAAGTCGTTAAATACTTTGCCTCTTTTAGCTCTCTCTCTCTCTCTCTCTCTCTCTCTCTCTCTCTCTCTCTCTCTCTACACACATTCATCTACATATTTATATACAGTATACATATTTTTGCAGATGATACTGTGTTGTTAAGTGAAGACAAAGGGGGGGTGGGGCTGCAAGGCTCGGTGGATGAGTTTGCGAGAGTGTGTAAGAAACGGAACCTAAAGGTGAATGTAGGGGAGAGTAAAGTTGTGGTCTTCGAGAGGAATAAAGTCAGTAAATGTATAATAAGGCTGGATGAGGAGGAAACGGACAATGTGAATGCGTTTAAGTGCATGGATACCGAATGAGTAACGATGGAAGTTTAGAGGGTGAAGTGCTTGGAAGGGCACTACAAGGAAGAAAAGTTGCTGGTTCCTTGAAAGGAGTGATAAGAAACAGGGAAGTGAGTATGGAAGTGAAAAAGTTACTACATGAAGTATTGTGATACCAACTCTAACGTATGGAAGTGAAGCTTGGACCATGTTGGAGAGACAGAAGTCAAGAGTGAAAGCAGTGGAAATGAGTTATTAGAGAGGAGCATGTGGAGTCACATGGAGAGATAGACTGACAAATAAGGAAGTGAAGGAGCGTTGTGGTGTGGATGTGGATGTGATAGGAAGCTTTAGGAGAAACGCGCTGAGGTGGTTTGGCAATGTGGAGAGGATGGAGAGTGAGAGACTGACGAGAAGAGTGTATGTGAGTGAGGTGGAGGGGAGGAGAGGAAGGGGGAGGCCAAGGATGAGCTGGAGGGATGAAGTGGAGAGGTATATGAGAGAGGGGGTGTGTGAGCTGGGAGCAGGGCAATGACATACATGGCGGGGGACAGGGCAACATTGAGGCGATTTGTTTGTGGCCACCCCTTACGGGATCAAGGCGTCTGGCAATAGATAGACAGACAGACGACGCACAGAGATCTTGTAGGAGGAGCAAATGAAAATGTTATCAAATCACTTATTTAGCTCCGCTTTCTGACACCTCTCTATTGGCTAAGATATAGAATGTGTTAGCTTATGATTTGCAGCAGGTGCCTCCATTGTTTGAGATACGCTGGAGATTATAGTTAAGACAGTCTAGTGGCTGATTAAATGTACGTAGGCAGAGTATATATAAGCTTGAGGAAATAGCGGGAGAGATATATTTTGTCACACATTTCATTACACGTTCTTAACACACATTTTGTCACTCTTTTTCTTACTACCCGTTCGGGACACAGTTCTCATCAGACACACTTTTCAGTTTGATTACAAAACGGACTGCATGTGCACCATTTCCCTTTTGGTTCATTTCTCCATATAACACTAGTGTGTGGATTATATCTGGATTATATCATCGACGAGTTCTCGTAGTTCCTCATGCTTGTTTTATGTAGCCTCTACTGATTGTAATTTGGTTAGGTAAGAGAAATAACTCATTTTTATTTTTGTATTGTGAGGTCGACATGAGTTGCCATTTTTTGTAAACGAACTCTGGATTTGTGTGTGTGTGGTGTGTGTGTGTGTGTGTGTGTGTGTGTGTG
>JAGKTI010040610.1:0-10375 GCA_018397915.1 Birgus latro
CAGTATATATGAAAAATTTAGTAGAAAGGGTAAGCTGAGTAGCAGGAAGAATGAGATGTGTATGCAGGTTGTGGCACGAGGGGTAGATAGGGTACTGTGTGGTGGGATGGGCGTAGTTGGAAGGGTACGGCGTTTAGGCAAGACGTGGTGAGCAAAGTGAGGTATACTGGAAAGGGTATGGTGGACTGGCACGCAGACAGGGTGTAGGGGACAGAAGCGGGTGTCTAGTGTGTACAGGATGATTTCTGCGGTAGGCAGGTTGTGATGAGTAAGGTGCCCTGGAAAAGTAGGGTAGGCAGGGTGGGATAAGGAGGTGTGTGGTTAGCAACGAGAGTTTGGTGAGCAGTGTGAGGAGTGAGGGAGGGTGTGGTAGGTAGGTAGGTAGGTAGGTAGGTAGGTAGGTAGGTAGGCGTTCGGCAAGGGGAGAGGCATGTAGGGTATCGTGCTATGTGCTGTTATTATCCAGCAATCTGGCCTCCTATGTCGGTGAGGCATGATCGTGTAGTGGGGCCAAGGGATTATCCCGCCATAAGCGTTTACAGGCATGCATGAATGCATGATTTGCACACGATCACCACGAAGGACGGCATGGCAGGCCGCGTAATGTCACCGCTAGTTTATTGCCATGACATTTCTGTCGAACATGGGAACTGATTTAACCAAGGAAATTATCACTGCTGTGATTACACTGACATACTACATTCGTTTTACGCCCATCAGTTCGCATGTGCGGTGACTATTTAGCCATGTTGCAAAATTCACAAGAAATCTGCTAAGAACATATCCAGTACTGCTTATATTAGTTAACCCAATAATCTGACGTCTTTTTCTTTATCATCAGGTCACCACTACACAGTTCTATTTAGTTCGAGAGATGACTCGTGGTAAAAGGGTTAACGAACATCATATATAGCCTCTCCAGTTCGGAAAAGTCTCTCTTAAGTTTAATAAAATAGTCTAGGAGACGCAACAATAAAGACATCGTCGGACTGCAGGGGTTGTTACCTATTTTGAATGATGGGTAACATTAGCAAAAGATGTGGCTCATTATTACTGGAAACCCAAATGATGCTTCCCCTACCTTTGTGCCTTTCATTTTTTTTTATTTTTTAAAATTCCAGTTTTTTTTTATTACAACAGCGGGAATGTGGTTATGATGCATATTTATGGCGTGAACAAATTCTCCATGTTCCGCCACTTCTTCTATATCGAGTGTGACCTTGAACTCTTAGCCTGGTCTTTGTATCGACATTCACTCTTCACTCATACCTGAATGGTGTTGAAGGAGGACGCCTTCAAGTGGTGGCACCGATATATCTGGGTGGCTCCACTGCCCGGTTATACTAAAGTCCCACAGTTCCCCCCCTGTCCCCCAGAAGAAGGATGGTGGACTGCAGGAGGAGAACAGATTCAGCCTGCAGTTCAGTGGGTTCCCGTTTCAGATGAACCTGGGGCTGCAACAAATACTACTACTACTATTTACAGTACCTAAGTAAAGATTACTACTACTACTACTACTGCTTCTCATACCATCGTACAACACCACCACTCATTCCCAGTGCATAAATGTTGTGTCCTATGTTGTACCAGTAAATGTAGGGAATCTATTGTTTGTAGTCAGATGTAAAAATGTCTGTTAATAGCTTTACACACAGGCGTATGATGAAAATTTGTGAGGTACCAGCCCTCAACTTTTGTCTTTCGCAGTTCAGAAAAAGAGCCGTTCCTCCCAATCAGCCGCTGCCAATAGCAAAGGGTTCCAACACAATGGCCCATTCTCCTCTCAGAAGGCTTTTTCTCCCGTGTTGAAACTCCACCCAAGTCAGAAGTGAAGAACTACAATAACGAAACACAATCCCGGCTCACTCATTCCCATTCATCTTGTTCTCGAAACCTATGATTGATTTTTGATGATCCAAGTTCGCATGTACTGAGTTGGAGCGACGTGTAAGCTATGTGTCAGTCTGTCTATATCTGTCTATCAATCTGGTTAATGTATCTGTATATCTGCTTATCGTCTAATGTCGAATCCTGTGAGCGACTGCCTCGTCAAGAGAACCCTCAAAAAATTATGCTTTTATACACTAACGACCCCTCTCCCACGACAAAATACCTTTCCTTATGTACTTCCCAACCTTGTCTATCTGTCTGTCTGACTCGCGCATTTCAACTCTCCTGACGATCTTACTCTCACATACTCTCCTTGTTAATTTCTCAATATCTCGTCTTGCTTTATACCTATAGCAGCACCACCTCAGTATATGTTAATTTATGTTTTTCAGCACAATCAGCACACCCACCCATCCTCACACACACGAAAGCATAACCTAAATATGGCAGAGTACAAACAAAATACCACAATATCAACCTCACATACTCTCCAAAATTCGCACACGTCACTTACATATGAAAGTTGGGATGTCTAATGAGGCCTCACAGATTAAGAGGGAAAATGGGGCACAATGATTAGGTCTTCATTAGGCAACTTTTGAGATCGGAGTGGCTGAAAAGTGGAGGTAGTGGAAAAGAAAGAGAAATGATGAGGCAAGTAGTGGAGGGGAATAAACACGGAGTGGTTAAGAACTAAATGATAGTTAGAGTGGTGGAGGAGTATGGGAGTGGAGTTGGTGGAGAAGAGAAAAATGATGGTGCAAGTGGTGGAGGAAGATAAATGTGGATTGTGAAGAGAGTGGGATTGGTGTGGGGCATGGGAGTGGAGTCAGTGAAGAAAGGAATGAATGGGGATCTGGTGAGGAAGGCATGTTGGTGGAGATGAGGCATAAAAGTGGAAATGCTGGAAAAGAGAGGCATAAAACTGGATCAGGTAGGGGAGGGAGGCACACAGGCGGATTAAAAGTTGCGGGTGGCCAAGGGAATATAATCTTGTCGAAGCCCCCTAATGGGCTGAACACTGAAGAGCCAGGCAAAGGACTAGGGGTCATGGGTATGTAGAAACTCTCCGCGGTTGTGTCCACGGCTCTGCTCCGTCCACAAATGAGTAAGGTATTTCAGTGATAAATCCGACGCCTTTTACGACAGGTATTCATTTTCTTTTGGGGTTTCCAAGGCTATAACTCCAGTAGCACCACTTACTCTGGTCTTGGGGTGGTATACTATAGAAGTAAAATTGTTTGAGAAAAAGGTGTGAAAGTGGAGTTGTCGGAGGAGAGGGCCATGAGAGGAGGGTTGATGAAGAGAAGAAAGAAGGTGGAACTGATGGAGGGAAGAGGCATGACCGTGGAGTAAAGAGGTATATAAGAGAACTGGTGGAGAAAAAGAGGCTTGAAGGTGGTCTTGAGGGAGAAGAGATGCATAAGAGCTGAGATGGTGAGAAGCAGAGCGACACTGGTGGGGAAGATATGCATTTAAGTTGTTCTAGTGAAGAAGACAGGCACGAGAATGACGTATATGAACCGAACAAGGTATTAGGCTGATCACAATGAGATGGTCTCCCTGCTAAACTAACGTAAGTGTCATCAGTGTTTGGAATGAGTTATCTGTGACTGCTTCTAATCTTTTCGTGGTAAGGGGTCTTTGTTAATTTCCGCAAAATCGTTTGGTGAAAAGAAACATAATAAGGTTCTTCATTATGCAACTGTCAGTTTCTGCTGTCAACGATGGTACGTTATTTTAGAAAACATATACCTAGAACATGCAGTTCAGACAGTTCCACTTCATGACAAAGAAGTCAAACGTAGAATATGAATGAGATAGAGGGTTGGGGCCAAAACTGATCCCCGAGGTACACCAGTATTTATGGAATGAAATTGGGAATAAATTCCATCTACCATGACCAGCATTTTTCTATTATGAAGGTACGAAGAAATTAGAGGAACCAGTGATGCATGGCCATAGTGTGACATCTTAGACAATATGGCCCGGTCCCATACTCTGTAAAATGCGTTTGAAATAGCAAGTGCTATTGTGTGTGTTTCACCATGCTGGTCTATTGTTTTGTTAATCTAATGGGTAAGAAGGCAAAGAATGTCTACAGTTGAAAGTTCTTGTCTAAATCCATACTGCCGATCACTGATTAATTTATTGATTTCTAGGTCCTTGACTGTGTGTTTGTTTATTAGTGTCTCAAAAACTTTACCGAGAACGGGAGTTATACCGATCAGTCTATAGTTAGATGGATCAGAAGTGGTCTCCTTTTTAGGAACAGGAAGGATATTTGCTTCTTTCCAAAAGGCTGGAAAATTTGAGGTACAGATGCATAAGCGGAAAAATTTTGCCAATACAGAAGCCAACACTGGGGAGCAATTTTTAAGTACTATTGATGGAATTTCATCTGGACCAGTAGCTTTGTCTACTGAGAGATTCTGTAATACAGCTTGTACGTATCTTGTGTGAATCTCGAAAGGGGGTATTTGAGGAGACTCAAAATCAAGTACAGGAATATTGTGATTTTCTGTATTTAGGGTTGAGTTTGTTGAAAAAATATCAAGAAGGTTGGCTTTTCCACATGGGTCACTTACTAGATTTCCACTGGGGGACTGTAGCCGTAGAATGGAAGAGGTGGTAGTGAAGTTAGATTTGAATGAATTAAGGGAAGAGCAGAATATTTTGTTACCATTTGGGTTGTTTAGTAGTTTGTTTGCTTGTTTATGAAGAAAGTTTGATTTAGAAAGATTGATAATAGTTTGGCATGGTTTCTGATATTTCTAAGTGTTAAAGGCTTCTTTAGTTTTGGTCCTTGTATAAGTGTTATAGGCTATTGTTTTATGTTCTGTTACGCTAGCACAATTGTGGTTAAACCATTTAGGTGAATTACATCTTCTTCTGTAATTATGATGGGGAATGAATGTTTCCAGGCTGACCCTAATGAAATCCTGTATGTGGCCCAATGTGGAGTTTGCATCTTGAGAGAAATAGGGGGTGCAAGGAACGTCCATGAAAACATTTTGGAGATCCTCTCAGTCTGCCCAGTCGTAGTGCCATTTTGTCACCACGGCAGGTTCAGAGCAGAAGGGTGTAGTAGGTGTTGAAATGGTGGCATGTATCAGACAATGATGCGAGGATCCGAAGGGGGACTTCACTTCGACAATATAATTATCTGACTTGGTTGTTCGAAACAAGTCCAATAGGTGGGGATTATGATCGGGCTTGTCTGGTACACGGGTAAGTTGACTGACCAACTGGGTGAGATTAAATGAGTCTGCAAATACATAGCTTACATTCAAAACCAGAGTCATCAGTTCTGGCTGAATAAGTGAGCCATTCAACATTATGGACATTAAAATCACCCAGGATAGTAATTTCTGATGCACTATTGATGTTGTGAAGACAGAGAGTCAAATAAACTCGGCTCAAGAGGGGCATTAGGGGAACGATAAACACAATAGAAATACTTAATTTTACCGTAAGAATTTAATTTGTATATGGAATAGTCGAAACATGGATTAATAAATTTAGTAATTTTCTCCAGGGCAATTTCTGATTCAGTAAGGGAACATACGTCCCCTTTGGGTCTGAAATTTTTTATCAAGATATAACCACGAAAATTAAGTCTAGCTAAATAAGGGGTGGAGCTTACTTGAGTCTGTCAAAAATAGCAGATCTGGGGATTCAAACTGGAGCTGATGTTGGAGTGAAGTCCCCTAATGCTGCAGAAGAAAATTTTACTACACTGACGAGCAGTTTTTGGGCGCCGCAACACTGAAGGTGGCATAGTCGCTTGATGACGACCGGGAAGGCCCTGTGCAGACGACCCAGCCCTGACTGTGGTGGTCATCCGAGAAACCACCGCACTAATTCCCAGTATTGCGGCAGCCATGGTTCTTTTTATGGAGGGGGGGGGAGCAGGAAAGTGTTGCGGAATGTGTTTGATATGTAATGACAAGATCGGTGTTTTATGGAGAGAGGATAGCAGGTTTAAGGAAAATGCGATTTATTGTGGATGTGTGTGTTGTGTAAGGAGGGCAGCCTGATGCCCTCTGATGTGTAAGGCAGAAAGATGTGTAACCAGCTACCACGGCCTAGGAGAGAAAATGGAATCCAGGCTATTCCCTGAGTTACCTCGGCGGTAGTACTTCCCTTGGCGGGGCTGCCTACCCCTGCTACCAACAAAGTACACTGTCTTACAGGAGCCACAGGTAGTCTTGCGTTTATGGGATGTATTTTAAGTGGCTTTGGAGATCTCGTAAAACCTCATCCTTAGCGATTTATTATGCACATTACTTCTTAAAACCCTCTTGTGTGTTACTGATGCAAACTATGTCAATATTAAAACGATATATATATATATATATAAACAAGAGAATGCTGAGGTGTAATATGCAAACAAATCGCTACAAAAGAGGTGCCTCAATTTCACTATGCCATCCGGATATAAATACCAAACAAGAGAGTGCTAAAGCGTAATATGCAAACCAAATCGTCAAGGAAAAGGTGTCACGAGTCTCCCATGCCGCCTAGAATGTGTCAGGATAAGGGAAATACCTGCCTGCAGCATAATTCGTCGTCAAAGCTGAGTCGGAGGTGTTAAGACCACTGGATCATAATTACACAGTCGTTCTGGAGCCACAGACGGTCCTGGGTTATGACTGAAGGTAAAATTGCCAGTAATAAGAGGGTATTTTCGGTTTAGAGATCCTGTGGGAATGCGACCTATCTTTGGGGCGGCAATTACGTCCTGCCTGCTAACCCGGCCAACAATTTTGTAATTTTGTGTAATAGCCGCGTGAGGGATGAGTCGCCCCGGTCAAGCCACTAAAACCAGGCTGGGGAGTTCGTTTGTGGAGTAATCGGTGGTGCAATGGTTAGCAGATTAAGCCAGCAACTGCAAAACCTCGGGTTCGATTCACGTATAATCAGATCCTTGGGCAAAAACTGGCGTGTCCGTATGTGGGGCAGTCGTTGGTGTAATGGTTAGCACATTTAGCCCAGAACTGGATAAACCCGAGATCGATTCCCGGAGAGGTCAGGCTCTTGAACAAAATCTGTTTAACCCTATGTCCCTGTTCACTCATTAGCACAGTTAGAGGCCTGGATATAAATTAAACTTATGTATTTCGTATTCTAGGGGAAGACTGCCTCTCGGCAAAAGATGAGTGTCTACTTTAACGAACCTCATGCAGTCGATAGGCATTAACGCCGTATTCTAAGTACCATAGCAGACGTCGTATCCCGTGTTTCTTAGCGATTCGGTTTCTTGTTACACTTTAACACTCTCCTGTATATTATTTATATTGTTTTAATGTCGATTTGGTTTGTATCAATAAGAAAGAGGAGCAAACGGAAGTGTAGTGCACAGAATAAGCCGCTAAGGAAGAAGCATTACGAAATCTCCGAAGCAACTTAAAATACAGGCCTTAATCCTGAATAATCTTATCCGTTCGTTTGCGGGCCGCTCATGGACACTCTACGCCACCATACTAAACCCCCCACGAATGTTCACAGTTAGTCAGAAATTACGCACAGGCCATGGTTGCAGCTGATGATTGTAGATTAGATACAATTTCCCAGCCTCAATTACAAGTCGTCTTGACCCTCCCCTCCTCTAGCTCCAGAATTCCGTAAAAGTGAGGAGACTGTACTTTTATTAGACTACACTTGATTTTGTTCATACTGTTTGAACTCGGCAGTCTAGACTACTT
This sequence comes from Birgus latro, assembly GCA_018397915.1. Lineage (NCBI taxonomy): Eukaryota > Metazoa > Arthropoda > Malacostraca > Decapoda > Coenobitidae > Birgus > Birgus latro. The sequence continues at coordinate 7,599 of JAGKTI010040610.1, forward strand.
GAAACTGGGTCACGAAGCCATAAATGGTATAAGGATTTTGAGCCTCTGATAAAGCTGCCAGATCTTTTTCTTGTTTCTAATGCGTCTGGAAGACATGTACGAAATTTTCTGCGGGTAATTTTTTTTAGTTCTGCGTGCGAGCGTTGTTCTATAAAATCGCTTAATGCGAGCTAATTTATGACTCTGATCTCTCTATTAGTTCAGCAATACTGTCAGGATGGGCAAGGATTTGACCCCATACCAACGTGTATTGGTAATTTTCATGGACGATCAATTTCTAGTGCCAAATGTTTGTACTTTTCTTTCATAAAAAATCTGTTGGTGTGTTTAATAATCCAGAGAGGAAAAAAAAACAATTAATCTGAATTCAGTACATTAACTTTTCTAAGGGCGTATCCACAAAGGTACCAGGGAGTCTCCTCGGACAACAGTGTTAAGGAGGAGGGTGAAGGGAGACGTGGAAAAGAAGAAAATACTTGTGCAGTGATTATTCTATTTTTTTTTTCTGTTTTTAGTTCTTGCAATTGTCAATCAAAGAGGATACGATGCTAGTTGTATGTTATGTCCAGTGACAAGGAGAGTTTAGAAGAGTTTCCAGGTAACCAAATTAAAGCCCATATTCTCCCTTTATGGCTGTGAAAGTGTAAAAGATAAAAATCTACAGATCCAGGGCAACCTGTCTCTCGTTATTCTGACTGAGATTTCAACCCCCACCAGTGCTACATTCTGGGTCAGCGCCATTACCCGCTTTCCTGCACATTATCCCAATCATCGCATTTCGGTTGCTAAGTCTGGCACCGAGATGCAGGTCATTTTTTTTTTTTTTTTTATGTGTCAGACTCTGGGCATAGGCTTTCACAGCCTGCTATCAAGGCCCACCAGTCCTCCTACATACCATACACCTCTACATGTCACCACTTCGGCGCTAACACCCACTGTCCATACTGAATACATGCTAGGGCTGTCTCATACAGAAGTATTGGTATCAGCGGGGGTATTTTTACGACATATCGGCGGGTCTTCTGGTAGATTATTAAAGCCTGATCTAATGAAATTCAAATCCTTAAACTGTTCCTGCTCCAGCGGGGATTTGAACCTGGATCCGTTAGGACTGCAGGCCACCTTTCTACCGATTGAGCCACATTACGGCTTTACAACTTGCTGTAAGGCTCTAGGCAGTCACTGGTACTTTATTAACACGTCCAATCCGATGACGCATTTTTTTTTTATTCTTGTTACCTCCAGACAAGTTTATTATTTTTTTTTTGGGGGGGGGAGGGGGATTTTCGAACTGGAGGAGTCAGATACGGCGCTCACAAACCTCTTCACTGTTAAAGATCTCTCATAAGTTGAATGAAATCGTCTGGAGACAGCAAAAACAAAATACTAAAATAGATTATTGGACTAAAGGGGTTGAGGCACGGAAAATTACCACCTTTATCACCAGAATCCAGTGACGTCTTTTTTTTTTCCTTTCTATTTTTTAGTTTATTGTTGCTGCTGCCACACGATTCCATTCAACCTGGCCAAAGTTTCCCGGACCTGAAGAGGTTAATTAAGGTTCTAGCTGACCCTTCCGTTTCGTAATGTGTACTGTACCCTAAGCTAAACAAAATCGTCAGGAGATAACAAAATACGAGTATTATAGTAAAAAAAAAGACGTCCCATGCTGAACTGGAGTTACTAGGACAGTATAGTTATCGCAAAGTTATGTTTGGCCTTAAACTGCTTTCTCTCCATCTTGAATGTTAAACTGTAACAAGAAATTAACGTTAAAATATGGTGCTAATCACGTGAATTAAACTGAAAAATGAGGAAACTCTCTGCCATTTTAAGGTGGACGAACTACAGATACAGAGCATGGATTGAAGCGGAGAAGGGACGAGAGATGCAGATTAAACAGATAATAATTCTTGCAGAGACTATCCAGTAGAAGCATCTAATCATCACTTTCACGACACTAAACATACGCCACAAATATCCTTTATCCCCTGCTAGCTCTACAGTATGTATCATCATCATTACCTATGTATCAACACTACCCAGTCCTAAGCATCACTAACCGCCACCACCACTCTGTCGTATACCGTATATGGCAGCGCCACCCTACCCCAGTATATCATTACCACCACTCTGCTCAATAAATCATCATCATCATCATCATCATCATCATCATTGTCCTGATCTACCACCACCACCACCACAATCCTGTCCAATATATCACCACCACCACCACCAAAACCCTGCCCAGTTTATCACCATCACCACCAGTCCTGAGCTGTATTATCACCACCACTACGGTATCATGTACCTAGAACTAACAATAGAAGCAGTTGCGTGTTGTACTCTGGGGGAAATTTATGTTGTGTTTTGTTTGTCGGTTAGTACCCCTGCCCAATATATCATCATAATCATTATCATCATTACCATCATCATCATCATCATCACCACCACCACCACAGTCGTGATCTACCACCATCACTATATGTTTAGTCTGGCGGTTCCAACAGTTGCCTCATAACTAAGTAACGGTTGGGTTTGTAAAGACACCGTGTAGAAAGGTGCTTTCTTAACCGGAACTAAGTAAAAACCGTGAAAAAATATGTTAACAATTCTGGAGACATTTCAACATCCCTCCCGCCTTATATACTAAAAAAAGAAAAAAAATCCACAGAAACATAAAGAAAAGTCTGGAAAAACACAAAAAGGTATTTTACATGTAATTATTAGAGATTATGTAAAACTGAGTTCTGTAAAATGAACCTGCTAAAAAATGA